>JASDQU011378065.1:0-15138 GCA_032191745.1 Picea mariana | reverse complement strand
TTGTATAGTTTTTGACCCTTCTGGAATGCTGTGAACTTAATTCAGTGCCATGAATGACTTCATTGCTGTTTTGATGATGTGGAGTTCTTGTCGCCATGTGCAGACGAAATTTCAGTGATAACACTTGTAATACCATTCTCAAGTGTTGTTCATGCTCTTCTGCTGACTTATAATATATAATAATGTCATCTAAAAATACAATGACAAAATTATCTAAGTATTCTCTGAAAATACCATTCATTAAACACATGAAGACAACTGGTGCATTTGATAATCCAAAGGGCACCACCGTGAACTCATAATGTCCATACCTTGTTCTGAAAGCAGTCTTGCTGATGTATTCTTCTTTAATTCTTACCTGATTATAACCTGACCTAAGATCAATCTTGGAGAATATTTTTTCATCTTTCAATTGATTAAAGAGGTCATCGATCCTTGGCAAAGGATACTTATTCTTCACAGTTACCTTGTTCAACTGTCTAAAGTCAATGAAAAGTATCAAAGTTCCATCCTTTTTCTTCACAAATAAAACTGGGGCACCCCGAGGTGACACACTTGGGCATATATACCCCTTCTTCATAAGCTCTTCAAGTTGCATTTGAAATTCCTTCAATTCTGGTGTACTCATATTGTAAGGGATCTTGGATACTGGAGCTGCTCTAGGCATAAGATTTATGGAGAAATCAATATCTCTTTTAGGGGGTAATCTTGGTATTTCCTTAAACACATCTTCAAACTCTTTTAGGACTACATAATCTTCAATATTTGACACTCTATCTTTAGGTGTTTCCTCGATATGAGCTGCAAATAATTGACACCCTTTTCTATAACATTTCTTCAGCTGTAATGCTGAAATCTCTCTGACAATTACTGCACTGGGAATTCCCTGCACTGCCCTTAGGTTCCCTTCCTCATCCAATAAAGTAAATGCCTTGTTATGACAATATAGGATAACATGATGATGGTCCAACCAATCCATCTCAATTAGAAAGTCATAGGAACCTAAAGGCAAGATGTTCAAATATGCCTTGGTGTTCATTCCATTCATGTCCGTAGGACATGACTTAATCATCTCATCAACTTTTCTTTTGGCTCCGGTAGCCAATTGCACCAACCAAGATTTTCCATGCTTGCTTCTTGGAAAATGAAAACTTTCCACCATCTTAGGATCTATATAACTATGAAAAGCATCTTAATCAATTAAAATAGTAATGGTTTGGTTGTTGATCATACCTTCCACTTCAATCATATGTGACTGATACTCTTCTTGCTTGTTGTCCACGGATGCATATATCCTTGGTACATTTTTGCCCATGTCTTCCACTGTTTCATCTTGCTGTACATTGTGAACAATCCTTACTTTTTCACCTCTGTGAGGGAAATATCTAAACATATGATCTCCTTTATAACCCCAACATTGAATAGGTGGTTTCCTTGGACTTTTCTCCCCTGTCTCCATCATTCAGGGTTCTCTGGAAGTTGGCTTTCCTTGAGGATTATTTCTGAAGAATGGTGGCTTAGTCCCCTTCTTCCTCTTATCCATCTTGAATTTATTTTTGTCTTTCCAATATTTTTGGAAAGTTGGCCTTTCTTTTTGTTGATCATATAGGCATTTAGCTCGCCTTATGGTCTCCTCCAATGTTTTGGGATCATCATATTGTATTTTGTCACTGATGAATGAAGGCAATCCACTCAAATACATCTGAATATTAACTATCTCATCCTTGATGAAATAGACATACTTCACCAGTTCTAAGAACTTTCTTTCATATTAATATATGGTCATACTCCCAATCTTGAGTTCAAAGAACTCTTTCATTTTCTTGTCATAGTATCTCTTAGTCAAGTATTTCTTTTCAAAATACTTCTTGAATTCCTTCCAAGTAACACTTTTCTCTTTAATGTTTTGCATCTGCACAAGCTAATCCCACCACATGGATGCATTTCCCTTGATTTGATAGATGACAATTCTTCCTTCTGCACGAGAAGAATAATTATGCATTTGAAAATACTCTCTCATGCCAATCAACCATGTCTCTACATCTTCATCCTTCTTGTGCTCACCATCAAATGTAGGAGGTTTGATTTTGTTCATTTCTCCTCATAGCTCATCAACCCCAGACCTCTTATGCTTCCTGACAAGGGATGGACTTGAGATGCTATGTACTCTCTTATTGTAATTCCTTGAGGAGTGATGGTGATGTCTGCTAACACTTCTTGTTCTTCTTTTCTCATCAGGAGACCTGTGACTTACTGATTTGCTTGAGCCACTCTCCTTATCCAATTTATTTTATAATCTATTCAAGATTTGCATTAACTTTATGTTGAAGTCTTCCTGCTACTCCTTGCCTCTCATAAGCCTTTCATTATCACCTTTATGGCTTTGGACATCCTTCTGCAAATTTTTAATGGTCTCTACCATATTCATGTTTTCATCCCTTCCTTCTCCATGCCCATTGGATTTTGTTCCTTCAATGCCCATATGGACATCCATCCTTATGATCTCATCTTCCTAGATGTAATCCCCATGTGCATATTTCATTCCTATGCACTCTATGATGATCCTGGCCTGATCTATTTGTTGTTAAATTTGCAAAATGTGTATCCAAAAAAACTTTGTCAGGCTAATTGTTTCAACAATTTCATGAAAATATAAGCCATTTTGGTTCAATAATGCATTATAATTATTTCTTCTGTTTTCCTAAAAATTGAATGCCCAGATCAATTTTCTGGGTGAATAATTATATTCTACTGTCCAATACCTTTCCAATGCCTACTTCCATGCTCAATTCTGAGTCTTGAGCAAACAATTATGGCCTTTTGAAGTTAGTTGGGTCGTAAAATTTACCCTCCACTGTTTTCCCTGTAACTTCCTCATAAAAGATCCGTTTGACGAATGATTTACATGATTAGAAAGCTCTCTCCAGGCTATTTGATTTGAGATGAATAAACAACATGTTCCTTGGTACACTCTATTCTTAGGTTTTTTGAGTAGCTAAAAACATTGTTTAGGGCCTCAAAAACGCATTGCAAATAGATGACCTTCAAACAATATAAAATGTCACATAAATTCACTGGTTTTTTGTTGTTGTAGACCATCCAAACGACTTTGCGTGCACAAATTTGAACATGTACACCAATATTTAGCATGCGTAACAACACCATAAGGTGGTACATGCTACACACACTTATAACCAATGTGGATCACTTGTCTGTCGCACCAATAACTGGTGCACACTACTTTTGTGTCGCGCACCAATATCCACCACACACAATTTGTCACGCACTAATATTCCACGTGCATTTCACTCTACGCACTGTACCATGCCAAAGTTTAGTATGCCCCCACCAGGCACCGGTACTCTGCATGCACCATTAACTAAACTGTCACGTGACAATATATACCCACATTGCGCACGCACCAACAAAATTCCTCTGTGCTTTGTCAATACTGCGCACACCACACACACCATTATTATGGGTGCACCCACCGTACGTGCTAGTATTATGCATGCGCCACTCAATCTGCATCGTGCAATGCTAAATTTAGTGTGCACATCCGCACCTCGTTATTTTTCGCGCATTACCACTCTGCACCATGCAATGCTAAATTTAAGTGTGCAAACCCACACACAATTTTTTTTCACGCATTACCACTTTTCACCATGCAACACCAAATTTAATTGCACACACCCACGCGCCAATATTTTCCACTTATTGCCACTTTGCACCGCGTAGTGCCAAATTTAAATGCACACACCCACACTCCAATATTTCCCGTCAATTTCCACTCTGCACCGCGCAACACCAAATTTTAACGTGCGTATCCACGCACCCTTATTTTCCACACATCCCAAGATTTTCACTGTGCATCATGCATTTTTAGTGTGCACACCTGCACACATTCCTTTTTATGCACATCAATTCCTCGTGACTTCTGCTGCAGAAATTGGGGCTTTTGCTAATCTTTTTCCTAATTTTCACCATAGACATTCTGCAACTATGAAATTTGTTCAATTTCACCCTAATAACACCCATTCAACCTATTCAACAACAAATCATTGTTGGTTGACATTCCTGGAACAAATTTTTTTTTCCAAACTCAATTCACAAATTGAGAATTTTAATCAACTTGTCTCGCTCCATCTATCATGGCTTCCATGTAACTTCAAATTCGACCAATTCTAGGTCTAAATTTGCTAGAACATATATTAAATTAGGAATATCTCACTACTTGGCCAAATTTCTCAATTTTCCCATGAATTTAACAACAGAAATTGGGGCTTTTCCCCAATTCCACGCAATTGCTTCTAATTTTTACCATGGACGCTCTGTAACTTGAAATTTAGCCACTTCAAAATCAATTCTCTGTGAAATTTCACTTCAATTCAACTTTCTTGGCCCATCCAGTCTCAGTGTTGAAAACTGGAGGTCTGATACCATATTGTAACATCCCCATCATCCAACTGGGCTATGCCACATAAATGTTTTGAGCTATATGCAAATTAAAACATATACACACATAAACTCTGGCATAAATTTATATATAAAACTTAAAACAGACAAATAAATCTGTAAATGCATAGATTCATATGGAAATAACAATAAATATATACATGCAATATCCATAAATATAAAAACAGGTGTAAACCACACACAGGAAAAACCCATAAAAATAAACACATAAATAATAATGCAACATGTAATTTAACACACAATTGACACTTATCTTGGTAAAAATATCATCAACTGTGTGCATACCTTCCACGAACCTCCCAACGTTAGACCACACTGCTCATCACTCTCAGTAGTGGGTCACCCCCGAGCTGGGACTAAACTCCACCAGGGTAAAGGGATTCCTAACCAGGCTGATGTATCTCAGACAACAGGAAAGAATCTGTCACATATGCCAACTCAAACTAACAACCTACAGTCCCTCATGCCCCACATGCTTGTCCCACCCCAGGAAGTGTGCCCCTTCTCTGCTCAACAATCCTTTGACTGCCCCACTTCCTTTACGAGATTCAACAACATGCCAGAAAAGAAGTCTCAGAGTCCTGTAGTTGTAGTTTGGCACCTTTCCGGAAATAAATTCCCAACAATGATCTCACCTAGTGAGAAATTTCTCACAGACCTGACAACCCGCCTCTTCAATATCCCATGGGCCTGACAACCTACTTCTTCAGTCCAAATCCCAAGCTAACCAGGTAAATATACATGCATGGGTACAGATATAGGTACAGGTACATGTATGGGTACATGAACAGTGATAGTATCAAAAAGGTACATAGGACAACTGAATGAGTGCATGAAGGATGATGGAAGGAATGGGAAAATGAACTGAGTCCAAGCTATATATATGGATGTCCCCAAATTGACACTTGTCATTTTGAGAGCTACTTTGGTCCACTTGTCCCCATCCTTAGAACTTAGGATAAAATAATTATCCAAACTTTATACTTTAAGGAATATTAATATAATATTCCTTTTTGGCTTAATCTCCCTAGCTTGTCCCTTTTCCTTAATTTTTAGCCCCCCTCCTTTCCCTAACTAGTGGAGTTTAGTCCCCCATACTCTTTTATCGTGGTCGGTCTACACACAATGATGTATTATATTAATGATAAGACATATACAAAAATAGGCTCACTAGCCTTTAGCATATAAGATCTCTATCCTAATTCCACACATAAGCCTCCTAGCTTATAATAACTGGCTCACTAGCCTATAAAACACAACATATACACAAAGGCTCCCTGGTCTCAAAATCACACACACTTAATTTTGCTGTGCGCGGTATCCTGGAATGTGCACACTTCATCATTTTAGTGCACAATACATGTGTGCACTATACCATGGAAGGTGCATACAAAAATGATGTCAAACAACTCACCAATTTAAGTACATTTTCATTTACATTTATAGTTGGGGTTTGGTTTAGGGGTATTACATAAAGTTCTCTTGTGTATGAAGATCATATTCTTTTTATTTTTATGTGATCAAAAATCTCTATCTTAAACTATGATGGATGTGAGGAAATTTTGCTTATTTGCTTCAAATGTGTGAACGTATTCGGTTCTTGATAATTTCTTAGGAACCCTCCTTTAAAAGAAAACAAAATCATTTCCCCCTTTATTTTATTGTTGTAACTATCCCCTCGGCCAACCTTAGGACGGGGTATGCCACTCCAGAGAAACCACTCATGCTCTGACACCAGTCGGTAACATTCCCAGACTGAGGGCCGGGCCATGCTACTCTAGGGAACACTTTCATTCCCATACTACAGAACATACAGTAGCATACCCAATAGTCAACTAAGCAATGCTACATAAGTTTATTCTTTAGACTGCATGCAACTAAAACACATACATACAACACTCTCACGGAATCTTTACATCTAAACATAAAAAAATAATTACTTTCTGTAACATACGACTTCTATATTGAAATAATAGTAACTACCGATATGCAACATTTACATGAAACTACCCATAAGCACACAAGCAATCATAATCACATATATGATAAAATCGTAACATAGGTGTGTAATAACAAAACATCATATCAATATATCATACAATTGGTACTTATCTTAGAAATACTGTCACCAACTGCTTACAGACCATCCACGAACCTCCTAGTCATAGACTACACTATTCATCACTCTCAACAGTGAGTCACCCCCGAGCTGGGACTGAAATCCACCCAGGGTAAAGGAATTCCTATCCAGGCTAAGGTTCATGGACAATAGGAAAGACTCCATCTCAGGTGCTCACTCAACTGATAGCCTATAGCCTCTCATTCCCCACATGCCTGTCCCACCCAAGGAAGTGTGCCCCTTCTCTTCTCAACAGTCCCTCTGCTGCCCCACTTCCTTTCCAGGGCTTCAACAACAAGCTAGACCAGAAGTCTCAGAGTGTTGTAGCTGCAGTTTAGCACCTTCAAAAATCAATCCCCAACAATTCTCTTGCCCAGAGGACTACTCACGGGCCTGACAACCCGCTTCTTCAATCCCGCTCCAATCTAACCAGGTACACCAACCAAAAAGGGTGCAGAAACAGGCTTCGGAAAGGTGAAAATGGTTGTCTCAAGGATAATGGAATGTATGAGTGAAATGGTCATGGAATCATTGACTAGATAATTGCGTGTGTTTTGGAATCACTGTGAACTCTTCATGAAAAGTGATGGTCTGAATGATGGTCGTTCCCCCCCGTTCGTAAGGTCTCCCTGAGAAAAACTCCCAATGGAATAAGTTCCCCCACGATATGAATGCATGTCCCCAACTTGACACTTGTCATATTGGAAGTTACTTTTGTCCACTTGTCCCCAACTTTAGAACTTAGGATAAAATACTTATCCATACTTTATGTTTTAGGAAATATTAATATAATATTCCCTTGCCTTTTGCCCCTCCCTTTCCCTAACTGGTGAAGTTCAGTCCCCCATCTCTTTTATCGTGGTCGGTCTGTGAACAGTGATGTATTTTATATTAATCATGAGTCATGTACAAAGTAGGCGTATTGGCCCTTGACATCTAGGCGTTTCGGCCTAATACCAAAACATAAGCATTCCGACTTATAATACTGGCTCACCAGCCTATAATTCTTATCATATACATAAAGGTTCACTGACCTTAGTATTGCGCGCACTTTAGTTACTACGTGCGGTATCCACTGTCCTCAGGGTTGCATGCACTTTAGTTACTGCGCGCGGTATCTGCTATCCTCAAGGTTGCACGCACTTTAGTTACTGAACGCGGTATCTTGCAATGTGCATATTACATCATTTTACTGCACAGTTCATGCGCGCACTATGCCACATGATGTGCATTATCAAATGAGGTCAAAACAACTCACCAGCTTAAGTATATTTATATTTCATTTACAATTGGGTTCGGTCGAGGGATATTACAATCCCCTCCCCTTATTCATGCACTGTCCTCAGTGCATCATACACCCATATATATCATATTTTTCAATAATCTTTAAAAAGATGCAGCTATTCTGTCCGCATTGCATCTTCATTGTTGTGAGTGGGAAATCTCACTACGGACTAGCACTACGGGTTGTAATCATGCATGCAAAAAAGACCTAAAGATTCCTACTTTTTACTATCATCCCAGACCTAATCCCCATTATTCTTAAGAAAATACACAGTTAAGTAGATCAAGTGAACATACCTTATTTCCAGTGTTTTGATATCGATCCCTCTTCACACTTGGTCACTCTTTGACTGCAACTCTCCTCCCAAGGATGACCTGCTTTCACAAAAGACAAACAAAGAACTCTACATGCATTTGATCTACAGATTAATAGGTTGGAGATTTAATCAACATGTATGCAATAAACAATGAAAACCTCATATGGTGGGATGAAAAAAGTAATTCTTTATTATTAACTTCACTAAAGCAACTTACAATCTGGTCCACTGCTCCACGAATCTGGTGATGGTCTCCTCTTTTACTGTGCACCAACTGTTAAAACACTTGCTTCTCTTCTTTGTTGAAATCACAAAATGGTTGCAGAATCTTGGGCAAAGGGGAATATGAATTTGGGTAGAGTTTCTTTACTATGTTTTTCCTCCTTTCAAATGGGACCCCTACCCCTTCTTTTATAGATTAGAAGGATCTAGGTATTTGGTCGAATGACCGGCTATGCATGGACGAAAGGTTTAGTTAACTTACCCAAAGTTGTGTGTTCTGTCAACAACTTTCCCTTTTTTGTGCTTTTTTAGGTACACGCGGGTTGTCTTGGGTCAGCTCGCATGTACACACGTGCAGTAATGGAGCAGGGCCAGTGGGCCTTTATAAAAAGGGTTTTTAAGAAGAGTTGTTCAGTAGTGTTTTGGAAAAGAAGGAATCTGAGATGGCCTGATGCCAGGTAAGCATGTCTGGTGCAAATTAGGGTTATAACAGATGCCCCCTAATGTGTGAGGTCAGAAGAGAATTTGATGGCCAAAATATATTAACAATCTTCACCAACGTTCCAAACAAGTGAGCACAGGGACCAGAAATCGAGAGGTGCCTTCTGCCAAATAATAATTGTCTCACCAAGGTGGACATACCCATGCTCAGGATGAAATAAAATCATGGCTACCAATCAAATACACTGTAGATCCATGTCATATAACTATATAAAGTGTAGCCGCGAGTAATACACAGCGGAGCTACATCTCGAAATAAAAAATATATACATGTAGAGTATCCATCTTCTAGAAGTTGATAAGGCCTGATGGCTGGAGATGAGGTCTTCAAAGCTCGAGCAACAACTTCAAAATCTTCAAAACTTGGGTAGGAGTGTAATATGAGTGTACAAATTCACTACCTAGAGGTCTTCGACGACTCGTCGATCATGGACTAGAGAATCTTGATGATCAGACTGAAGGCTTCATTGATTTTGAAAAAAGACTTGATTGGACTTTGAGGATGGCCGGGCATGAGGGAAAGAGACAAAATGTAGAAGGGCCGACTCAGGATTGGTAGAACTTACCTTGGGCAATAGCACGACAAATGATGAGACTCAGGAAACATATCATTTGACATAAGTTCACGATGCATGAGGCAACACAAACTCTCCATATGTTTGGAAGAATAACCAAACGGAGGAGGACACAACTCTATGTAGCGAGAACAACCTCCTAAGGTCGTATTAAATCCCAGAGCTTGACGAACAAATGAAAGGATGTGCTTTGTCCAAGGGTGACTCATTGTGCTGCCAAATAAAAAGAAAATACGTTTCCCTTCCTCTTTTTAGGGTATATTTGATTTTTTTGTCTTTTTCAATAATGTTGGAAAGCTTGAAAAAGAATAAAAGAATGCTACGTTACAAAGGACGATCGAGTGTCGCAAACATACTAGTTCCAAGCACACAGAACACAGGGATGCTCAGGGTAAAGGGACATATGGAAGAAAATGACACTCGAGAAAAAACCTCCAGGGGCCAAAGGCGTCAAGACGTAGAGTCAAAGTGCTACAGGGCTTGCATATAAGGCATGCTTCAGATCATTTAGTTGAGAGCAACATGGAGCCAGCATTAGGCCAAAGATGTGGGTATGCAAATGTGATTAATAAAACACACAATGGTAACGTCCTTTGATGTAATTTTAACGACCCCAGAGAAGGTAAGCTCGATGGTTTTTCATATTTAGAGAGTCTAAAAAAACATAAAAGGAGACTCGATGGGGTACCTTTTTTGAAGATAGTCTAGTCGGTTCGAAAAAAGGGTAAACTAGCACCGACAAGATGTCTATTCAAAACCATTTTAATGAGTGTGATAAAGATAAGATCACTCGGCAATTTTTTCATTTTTAAGGAGTCTGAAAAAATCTTAACTATGGACTCCGTCAGGAATTTTATTTTGGACCATTTTAATGAGTGTGAAAGAATAAGGTCACTTGGCGATATTTTCAATTTTAGGGAGTCTAAAAAGAGCTTAACTATGGACTCCGTGGGGGTTCCTTTTTGGTAAATTTAGTCCCTCAGGCCCAAAAAAGGGTTAAAATTATACCTGAGAATACTCTTCTAGGGATCCGAAGCCTCTAGAGTATACCTTTGTTCGTACAATTGACTGTCTGGATCGAAAAAGGGGTAAACTACCACCGGATAGACGTGACTTCAAAATTCAGTTTAACGAGTGTGAAAGGCCACAAGATTGCTCGACAATCTTTTCATTTTTAGAGGGTCTGAAAAGGGATTAAAAGAAGACCCGTTGGGGGCTATGACTCAAATATGAAATTGGTTCGGGTAGAGCCCGCTGTTAGGCTCAGACCAAGATTCTCTTCGATAGTCAACTTGGGAAGTCTCCCTAAAGGGAAGAAAACACAAACCATGGTGTAATTCCTCCTGTGGTATAGAAACCGTAGTCATGGCTTCCAGGATAGCCTCATTTGAAGGAAATTCAAACTCCAAGAAATCATGCAAACAAGGGTCGACAGTCCCAAAGGGTGAAGTAAACTGACCATACTCCATATGACGATGGAGGTTCTGGCTAGGACTGGTAGAGTTTATCAGTGAAGAATCACGATCACGTGGGCTTGAGGATCTACTAACAACGAGATAAGACTCAGAAGGATACTCAAGTGCACTTGGACCAAGAGAGGGAAGCAAGGGCTCCCATGCCCCCATTGGATACACCAATGGATCAATTGCTGATTTCAAGTCTCGAGAAGGAAAACATGATTGCACAGGTTCCCGCTCATAAGCAATTGAACACTAAGGATAATATGCCACATAATTAACTTGTGGTGGGGTAGAGTCTACACGAACGCTAGGAACATATAAAGGGGAAGTCTGAAATAATGTCGAATTAGGATGGTGATTATCAGATGCCAGCTGGTTGATAGTGACAATGCTTCCATTATGAGGGAAATGTACACCCGGAAAAGCATAGATACCACATTGTTCATAGCAAATACATAATCACACCCGAGAAGCATATTGAAATCTAACGGGCCTTGCACCACTCTAACATCAACAAGGATATTCTTCCCACCTAACGAGATAGGTAACTGAGGAAGAACCCCCAAATATTCACTAGGACGTCTATCAAAAGCCAAAAGTTCATGTGAAGAAGACAAAAGCTTGGGAGATCCCAAGACTTTCCAAAACGAGGAGGATAAATACTTGCAGAGGCTCCTTCATCCACAATACATCGATAAATGTTTGTTGAATTAACTTCAACCCTTATTTGAAAGGGTGTGGAGGAAGGAAGACGATGCTCAACAAGGTCATTCTAATAAAAGGAAACCATCCTAGGTCTTGGATGGGGTGTGCTCGAAATGAGCGGAATGCCCCCTTGTTATGGAAGTATTGAACCAGAAATGCTAAAAACATAGTCGGTAGACACGTCACTCCCCAAAAGAAGAGTGGGATCATCCGATGACTGCATCGGCATGACCACTTTGACAACCAATGGCTGAATAGGTTGCGAGACTACATGGTCTAAAGGCACCTCACCCCCTAAAAGAGGATTGGGATCAGCCGATCACTGCATCGGCATGACCACTTTCGCAACCAATGGTTGAATAGGCTACGAGACTGCATGGTATAAAGGAAACTCATCCCCCAAAAGAGGAGTGGGATCAGTCGATGAATGCATCTACATGACCACTTTCGCAACCAATGGATGAATAGGCTATGAGACTGCATGGTCTAAAGGAACCTCGCCCCCCAAAAGAGGAGTGGGATCAATCGATGACTACATCGGCATGACCACTTTCGCAACCCATGGCTGAATAGGCTATGAGACTACATGGTCTAAAGGCACCTCACCCCCCAAAAGAGGAGTGGGATCAGTCGATGACTACATCGGCATGACCAATTTTGCAACCCATGGCTGAATAGGCTGAGAGACTACAAGGTCTAAAGGCACCTCACCCCCCAAAAGAGGAGTGGGATCAGTCGATGACTACATCAACATGACCACTTTCTTAACCAATGGCTGAATAGGTTGAGAGACTACAAGGTATAAAGGCACCTCACCTCTCAAAAGAGGAGTGGGATCAGCTGATGACTGCATCAGTGTGACCACTTTCTCAACCAAAGGTTGAATAGACTGTGAGGAAGCCCAAGAAGACTCAGAATCAGAAGAGCTTACAGACAGGGACCACAATCTTTGTACCTATGGAATGCTAGGGCATAGATGAGTAAGGTGATCTCCCTTGAAAAGCTTACAAGGGAACTTAGGTTTACATCCTATCTGTCTAGGTTTATCAATAGAATCAATTCCCCCAACATGACTAGTGGTGGCTGGTTTCACATCTCCAACATGACTTGCAGAGGTTAGTGATGGGTCGATAACATGACTTGCAGAGGCTATAGACCTATTACCAGTATGACTAGCAGTGACTGGACTTTTTCCCCCAGCATGAATTGCAGAGGGTGGGTGTGTGCCCCCAGCATAAATTGAAGAGGCTGGGTGCTGGTCTTCAATGTGACTTGTAGAGGTTGTCGACCTATCTCCAACATGACTCATAGAGGTTGGTGATTTCTTCTTCCTATTCTTCCTCTTTCTATTTCGTTTAGACTTCTGGTTACTAGTAACTATACTTTCACTAGAGGCGGGAGAAGGAGGAGGAGAAGACTTTGCTGACAAAGAAACATCAACAGGGTGCCCATGACATAAAGTTCTTAATTGAGAAGTGTCAAGAGAATTTGGGACATTTGTAATGGTACCCAACCAAACCGGTAGTCCCACATTCAACCTAGGAATGTACAAAGTGGCCATCAAAGGGACACCAACATTTCCGAAGAAGGGAAAAGCACAAGAATCCCCTTGTGAAGGGGCTCCTTGGTTGGTATCACCGATAACTTTAGCCATGAAGATATGATGCACATGTTTTCCCTTTTTGAGATTGTTCAAGTCCGTAAAAGTCTCACACACTGACTTTGGAAAACCAGTGGTATCAACACAACGCCTATAAAGAGGCGGCTCCTCTTTTCTAAGCGGAAGACTGAAAAGTCCTCTCAACTGGCTGAGTGGGTGGTCTACCACCCTAGTTCAGAGACCCAAATCCACAATTGACTAACTCACTATGGAAAGCTAGAGAGCACAGAGCACACACTAAAAGTTCCTAAAGGAAAAAGAGCAAACGACTAACTAGTTGGAAGAATAGTTACACCAACCAACACTAGAGAAACTTACTGGTGCAAGTGCAACTCGAATATGGAAGCACCCTCTGGGTATACTCTGCAAAGCATGGCCTGATGTCTGGCTTAGGTACTGCGGTATACTCCTGTGGTCACCTATGTAAGTCCCTAAAATAAAGGCAACTAGGTTGCCATCTCGTGAACAATCAACAGGCAGGTACAGTTGACAGTTGGGTGGACTGCAATGAGTAGGGTATCAAGCTCGAAACCTATCAAGGGTATCGAAAGCAAGTGTTCTGGAAGATGACTGAGGGCCTCAAACGGATTCGAGACCCATGAAACTCCGTGGCAAATGCGATCAACGGAATCCAAAGACAAGTCCTCTATATGCATTCCCCACTACACTTGGTCCGACTTTGGAGGGGTTATCTACGCTACCTTTATGCACACGACCTCATGTTTAGCCCCTGTGTTAGAGGGGGGTCCCAGATAATTTCCACGTTACTGGAATTCTACACTCCTTAGCACATACTGGTATGTTTGTTTTATATCCTTGAAGAGTTTCCTCTCCAACCTAAATCAAGGCTCTAGCCTAATTTAGTTGATGGACCCTACAAACATAAGGTCTAGTAAATTTTAATTAGCGTTCTTTTTACTGGCTTGATTTACTCAAAAGGGTACAGTAGTGAAACTGATGGTGTTAAGACTCTTGCGAAAAATGATGAAACTTATATGAACACTTAGCAAAGAATGATTATATATATATATATATATTTTTTTTTTTGAAATTCTTTTAAGATGAGAAGAAAACACAACACTATGCTAATTTCTTTTCTTTTTCAAATAAACAATGCAAATAAAATGCCAGGAAAGAAAGAGATCTAACAAACTAAGGTTTTTTTTTTATATTTTCTTCTAATCAAAGCATAAATAACAAAAGATTCTAAAATAAACTGATGAATGCATGATTCATGCCCCCCCCGGGCCATGAGGAGGAATTGTTTTTCAAAATGCAACTCTTTCTTCTTAAAATTGCAAGCTAAAAATAAGTTAAAAAAGCTAGGAAACACAAAAAATATTTTAAATGAAACAACAAGCTATGATGGAATACAACCTAGGCTAAAACTTCTTATGACAGAGGCCAGAAAGAAACAAGAAAAACCTGGGAAGTAAAAACTTGATAGGGAAGAGGACGATTGCCTCCTCAAAATTTTCTAGACAGACACGGGACTATCACTTCAACAAACAATGTATGCACGTGGGCTTCCCAAAGACAGGATGCGAGTGCATGCGTGTAGGCCCACTATAGGCTGTGTGTGCCTCTGTTTCTCCTCAAAAGAAGAAAGACAAGTGGCTAAGCTCAGGAAGGGAGTACTGGTATTGAGAACCAGAATCCCTTGAATACACAAAAACTTACTTTGACAGAAAAAGATGAAAGGAAAAACCTGATCTGAGGTTTTTACTTGACTATGGACCGTTCAATCAGAGACCTTGAAGGACCCAGAAGATGCCTGAGAAGGATCACTTCTGTAGGGGAGAGGATGACTGCGTCTTCC
>JASDQU011378064.1:0-17927 GCA_032191745.1 Picea mariana | reverse complement strand
GAAAAACTATTGAATATGGAACACGGGCAGAAAAAAACACACCTTTGCATGGATTCCTCTACATTCCTGGTTAGGAGTTCTTTGCGGTGTTTAGTTTTCCTATTTGTTTCTATGAAAAAAAGTACAAACAAAATGGATATGAACATAAGTGAACATGTAAAGAAAAAGGGAAGTACTATGTGCATACACTAAAAAAATAGAATAAGATGAATAGAGTAACAAATAGTTTTAGAAGAATGTACCTTTATTTTTTATTTTTTTGGCATAATGTATATTTCATATCTCAATCACAACACCAAGTTTATGGTGACTAGACTAGTATGTGTACAAATCATGGAAAACTAAGAAGCTGGATAACGTTTTTTTTTTTTTTGCAGCAAGCTATACAAATATGCTTTGAAACATAGAAATATGACTTTGCAATATGTTTGATGTATATCTCATAATTCAAGTGCAATACCAATTGTATCGTGATCAGACCAATATTTGTCTAAGATAAACATATTGTATTGAGGAATGGGCACATTCGACCACACATGGTCAATAAGTGAATTTTGTAGATGGCTTGTGTTGTTCAAAAGAAAGCGGAGACTGTATTTGCACATGTAGTTTTCCAATTCTTTTGTTCTGCCATTATTTTGTAGCATGTCAATATTGAAGTCTCCTGCAAGCACAATGGGTTCGTTCAGATGGAAATGGTCCAATGCATTGGAAATAACATCTACTATGTTGGAGAATGTTCCATGGGGAGCAACATACAGATTGGGTATTGTAACTTATGTTTCATGGAAAAAAAAATTGCAAGCACTAGCTCAACATTCTTTTCTTCGATATGTATATGGTCCAAAATTGGTACATGCTTTTTCACCAATATCATCACCCCATGTGTAATGTAACCTGATATGAAATTGTGATTTGGGAATTGTTTTTTCTACATGTATAATGCCATGCATGTTTCCTGCAAGCATAGAATATTAGATTGCATTGTATCATAGCCATTGAGTATATCATCCATGTGTGCATTTAAGATGTGTGTGTTAAGCGAGAGAATTGATACAAATGAATTTGTTTGTATGAATTGGTAATCATAGTGTAGTTTCCATTTTGTGGTGGTCCTGAGTCGTTCCATTTAAATATCAACTTTATGTTTCACTTTGAAGTTATCTTTTGTAAGAGGACTCAGTAAATACAAGGAGTCTATGCTTCTTACATGAGACAGTGTTGTGTACACAAGTCCATTTATCTGAATTCCAACAGGATGAAATGCAACATTATCAAGTGTTAGTCCTTGCGATCTATGGACTATATGTGCACATGCAAGTTTAATCGGAAACTGTTTTCGAATTTTCAGTTGACCTGTCTTTGTTGATGTTGATACTCGCGTTGATATTCGCAAACTAGGTGTCCAATTGCTTGCAGTGTTTGAATTATATAGATAAGCTAACTTGCTTGCTTGTCGCTTGCCTATATGTGGTTCATGGAACTTAATCCAAAGGACATCAAGATTTTATGTTTTCATATAGCCTTTGAGTAATCCATCTACACCATTGACCAATCCATCCTGTGAATCATAGTTACATGCATATATTTCAACCAACATTTCTAATTTCAGGACAAGCTGCAAAGGTAAAGTGGTTGTATGTTCATGACCTGGCACATTTCCATGGTTGCCTTTTTCTAGGTCAATTGAATTGACGATGATATCATCGCCAGACATGAGCGATAGCATGTGTGTGTTATGCATTGCAACATCCTTATTTGTGTAGAACATGTATGGGAACATTGGGTATGTTGGTGCAGGCCGCAAGCACCTGGAATTGATATATGTTAATTCATCATATGTTTGGTTGTTTGTTCACATTCTATTCAAAATTGCAATGAATGTTTCATTTGTCTAACACATTGTAGCATGCAATTCAAAGCATTTAATATTTTCTCTCCAAAATTCATGCGTCATTGCTTGCATGTTAACGATAGGTTGTTCAAATATCAAAGAATCTTGGATGGGATGTGCCTGGTAAAGATCCCCACATAATATCATGTCAATGTTTCCAAAGTATTTCATGTGCACATGTTTTATGCTTCTTAGTCGGTTGTCAATGGAATACAAGAACCGACTTCCAATCAAAGATGCTTCATCTATAAAGACAAGTTGGAGTTCATCATAAATATTAGACAATGTATCCAACATTTCCTTGCTAAGTGGAAGAAACTATGACTTATTAAAAGGCATTAAAAATGCAGAGTGGACTGTTGTTTCACCTGCATTATATGCATTTTTTCTTGTGTATGCAACTATTATGCCCTTTGGTTTCATAGGATCAGAGGAATTGTTTGAATCATAGATTTGTATAAGCATTCAAAACAGTGCTTTCACTGTTAATGTCTTGCCTGTTCCTGCTCTGCCTCTAAGGAACAAGTGCACATGAGTGTCCATGTTCAAGATTTTTTTAAGTGCAATGTTTTTTAGAATTGTTTGTTGTTCTCAATTCAACAAACGTCTTATTCTGTGGTATTCATTATTTTCAATTAGGAAAGAATGTTTTGTGACTTGAAAACCAAGATTGATACATTTTTCACTTCCACCTTCTCGAGGATGAGCCAAATCCACTTGTAAGTCATATGAATCGCAAGGAGTTCTGGTTGTTTTTTGGTTTGTGAATGTGTCATCGGGATTGTCAGGGTTTTCTAGATCATTAACTGCAATTTCTAGATCACCCCATGTTGGATTAACATTGTAGGTAAATATAGCTTCATTGATGTGCACTATAGTCTCAGAGGCAACATATGTAGCCTCCCATGTAGAGAAGTTATGTTTTAATGTCTCTTTGTTTTCATCGAACGGAACGTACAACAACAATTTTCTCTACAATAGTTTTCATAGTTAGAATGTTTATTGTATTTGACAAACCGTATCACAGAGGGTTTTTTTCTTTTTGTTATGGGTGTACCATTTTTTTTGTAATGCGATACAAATTCTGCTAAGAAGATATGCCTAATAGGATATGGATGCTGGAGGTAATAATCAACAATAGAGAAACATAGCACGTCTTCTGAATTGTCAGGCTCTTGTTCTAGCAAAACCGATGGTTTAATCATGAATGTGAATTTCTCAAGTGGAGATGTGTTTATGAAGACACATTTTCTTGAACTACAAGTTAGGGGTAGGGAAAGTGCAATGTGAACTACTTGCTGAGCAGACATTTATTGAAGATTAAGCAATGTATTGCCAAGTGTGTGTATCATTTGTATGCCATCAACATGACTTCTTTCATGTTCTTTGCATATTCTTCTGAATGCACTTGTCATAGATTTGTCAACCTTTGTCATATACGAGGTACAATACGATGTTGCAACATATGCATTGAGCATGTACTGTGCATCTGTATTTTCTTTCCACATAACTGGCATGTCCTTGGAGAAACTATTGTTCCAAATATGGGAAAG
The DNA here is from genome assembly GCA_032191745.1 of Picea mariana. Taxonomy (NCBI): domain Eukaryota; kingdom Viridiplantae; phylum Streptophyta; class Pinopsida; order Pinales; family Pinaceae; genus Picea; species Picea mariana. Next base: position 14,480 of record JASDQU011378064.1, on the reverse strand, counting down.
TTTTTCATTTAAGGAAAATTGTTGGTTGTTTAAGTGTATATTGTATGGCTTGGATGTACTCATCTTCTGATAGATTTAGCTATGAAAAATAATTCATCGAAGCTCATCAGCTCATCAAATTCTCCTTGTTCTAGAAATGAGAACAAGGATTTATATTTCTCAACAACAAAATTGTCCTCTAAACTAAGTGGCTCTATGATTCTTGTATCTCTCATTGGCGACACGGGAAAAGTTGTATCTGCAATGCGAGTTTTTTCATTTTCTACAACTTCTTGTATGGTAATGTCTATGAACTTTGGCAAGTTCTAGATCCAAATGATCTGTGTTGCATGTTATGTATTTTTTCACAAATTGCTCGATCTCAGAATTGTTGTCAGTGTTGAAAAGTCAACAAGAAATGTGTGTCTAATTTATTTTACCCTTAAATAAATTGGACAATAAATATTAATCTATTATCTCATAATTACTTGAAAATAGTTAACTGAAATGGAAAATCAGTTAGCTATAGGAAATTCGAGTTCAAAGGTTGATTGGTGGGACATGGAAGTCAAATTAGTTGTAACTAAGTGACTTGAAGTTGTAATATAGTTATAAGTGTAGTTATGTGAGTTGTGAAGTAGTTTAACTCAGTTAAGTGAGTTAAGCTCAGTTGTACTAGTTGTAATTGAACTTACACTAGTGAGAGTTCAGTGAATTAATTATTAATTAATTCACAATCAATGAACTCACATGCAACTGAAGATTTACCACTGTTAACTACATGCATGTCAAATCCAGTTGAGACCCAGTTGAGATAAGATGTGAAAGGGACAATTTGTCTATCAGTTGTGATTTGAGTGAAGTGCACTCAGCAATAACACACACAGTGGATGTGCCCATGAGCAATGCGTAGCCTAGGCAAGAGAAATTCAAATTCATTTGCAGGGTTTTCACTGCAGGGATTGTGTAGAGGAGGTAGGTTGTGTGGAGGTAGAGAATTGGCACATGTATTTGTTGATTTTTGTATGATAGTGTGAGACGAATGTATTGTACCGAGAGCTCTTGGATTAGATTTTTATATGAGATTGTTTCATGATCCATGATATACATAATATATGATATTGGGGTTTTTAGATTTATGCTTTCCCGGTAAAAAATATGTGTTATGTGTGATTGATCTTTCTTCTTGATATTGCAATTGACGATCGTGTTTTACATTCCGCAAGAATATTTGTTGAAGCGATTATGTATTTAACAATGGCATATAATTGTTAGATCAAGAGAATCTAGGCAATACATAATTTGTATTGAAATTTCTACATGGTATCAGAGCCCAAAAGATTGTAGAAGCTGAGTTTGTGACTGGATAGAATTCGAATTTGCAGAAAGACTTTCTTGGGGCTACAGCTAATTCAAGATCGAAATGGATTTCAATGGCTTGAGGTTAGAGTATGCACTTGAGGGAAGCTTGAACTATATTGCTTGGAAGGATAGGATGGAGGCAGTACTCGAAAACAATGGCTTGAATGAATTCATTGACAAAGATGTTCCTAAGCCAGATGTTGCAAATCTTGATGCATGGAAAAAGAAAGTGGCAAAGGCGAGGAGGATCTGGTTGGAGAGAGTACGGGACCACATTGTCTCAAGCCTCCATGAGAAAGTCACACCATATGCAATGTGGAAGACTTTGATGGATCTATTCCAAAACAACAACGACCATAGGAAATTGGCACTTAAAGATAAACTCAAGAAGATCAAGATGGAGAAGGGCGACTCCATTCCAAAATATCTCACGAATTTTGTCCAATGTTGGGATGATATGGGGAGTGTGGGAATAAAAGTCACTAATGATGATTTGGTGAGCTTGGCTCTCCTAGGACTTCCCAAGAGTTGTCATAGTTATCAAGACTCTATCAATGGAAGGGAAAAATTGCCAGATTGGGAATGCCTATGGTCAGATCTAGTGCAGGAGGAGTTCAGGCGGAACACCAGAGATGGATCTTCATCAAAGCATGATGATGAATAGGATTTTTCTTTGGATTCCAAGGTAAGGAGAGGGAAGGGGAATAAATTCAATTCAAAATCTGAGTCTAAAGGTAAGAAGCTGGATTTGTCCAAAGTGAAGTGTTTTCACTGCCACAAACATGGGCATCTCGCTACTAACTGTCCGCAGAAGAAGAAGAACAAGAATGTTGTTGGAGTTGCAGCTGGTGAGGCCCTTGCCTCACAATTTGAACTTGAATTCTCTTTGATCACATGCATGTCTTCAAGTACATTGGGATCAGTGTGGTATTTGGACAGTGGCGCTTCCTTCCACATGACGAGAGATAAGGAGTTTTTCAGTGACTTGGAGGAGAGAGATCTCAAAATGCATATAGATATGGGCGACGATGGATGATACAGTTCGAATGGCATTGGTACCATTACCTTTCAGAGGGATTTAGGTAAACCATTTCAATTGAAAAATGTTATGCATATTCCAAGTCTAAAGAGAAACCTGGTATCAGTTGCAATGTTGGAGGACAGAGGCTATGACGTTGTTTTCAGCGGTGGAAAATCTTTTATGTGACATAAAACAATGGGTCAAGTCAAGAGGATAGGGATTTGAGTTAAGAAATTATACATGCTGGAGGTAGATGGTTGTGCTGCCATGACAGGTAAGGTAGAAAAAGTGGTGATCCAGGATGAGGGTGAATTATGGCACAAGCGATTGGGCCATCTTCATCATGGAGCCTTGAAAATCATGCAACAAATATCTACTAGAATTCCAATGGGAACACTTTCTCAGTTAGATTAGTGAAAGGGTTGCACCATGGGGAAGTATGTAAAGTACACCTTTCATGAAAAGGAGAACCGTGATTCGGTGATCCTGGAGAGAGTTCACATAGACGTGTGTGGACCATTCTCGGTTGCTTCAACAACAAAAAATAAGTATTATGTTATTTTTTTTGATGACTTATCTCGTAAATCTTGGATATTANAGAAGGAATTCTAAGAGAACTCATAGTGCCTCATAACCCACAACAAAATGGGGTCGCAGAGAGGAAGAACAGAATGATCATGGGTGAAACACGAGCGATGTTGCATGGTCAGGGCCTACCAATGCATTTGTGGGCGGAAGCATGCAACACTACGGTTTATGTGCAAAACAATTGTCATCATAGAGTAGTTGGCATGAGTACACCTGAAGAAGCTTTCACTGGTAAGAAACTTGATGTTTCTCATTTTAGGATTTTAGGCTCATCTGTTTATGTGCATGTGACCAAGGATGTCAGGAATATGCTGGAACCGATTGTCGAAGTTGGGATATTTGTGGGGTACACAGAAAGACCCCATAACTATTGTGTGTATTTTCCTAACAGTAAGATGACTGCTATGCGACGGGATATAAAATTCGATGAGGGAAAAGCCATCCGGTTGTCGCTTGAGAGGGAGATAGACTTGCATGCAGAGGAGGGACTGTTGGTTCCCAAAGATGAGTCTCAAGATGTGGATCAACCACATGAGGAGGTTCATGGAGTGGAGGAAGCCACTCATGCATATCCATCCATTAGAAATGGTAGAAAGCGCACCACAAAATATGATAGGTTGAGACTAGATGTTGCACAGAATGTAGGAGCCCCTACTTCACAGCACAAAAAGAGAGAGTCTCCTGATCAATTTACTAGATACATGGCTCTCATGAGAAAATGTATTGTGATTGAATCATACTCCTTTCAGGAAGCAGTGCAGGATCCCACTTGGGTTGATGCTATGGTGGAGGAGTATGACTCCATTGTCAAAAACAATGCATGGGAAATTGTGCCAAGACCGGTCGACAAATCAGTGGTAGGTTATGTTATCACTCCAAGAAACTCCTTAGGGTTGTAGAATAAGGATGCTTGGTAACTTAAGAAAATAATGTGTAGGTATTCTTGGAACAATGGGATCACTCAATGATTAATGTAATAGACAAATCATCATACATTCAAATGAAACAATGCTTTTAGAAAACAATAATCAGATCAGATATTTTTAAAGGAGAGGATGAAGAACACTAATATTGATTGCCAAATACAACTAGGTATAGGGCTTAATGCAAGATAGTAATAAATCCTTCACTTCAATTCTATGAGCTCAATAAAAAGATAGCAGTCTTTAAAAGATAAGATAAACTGAAATAAAGTACAGAAAAATGATGAATGAGTAGTTTTGATATTGAAAGCAAAAGGAGACTGTATTTTTATTATCCAATAAGAGTCTATACAGTAGCACAAAATGTATTCCCAGTTTGAACCCTTGTATCTTAGAAAAGATATTCATTTATAGCCTTTTACAATCGGTTTTTAAGATCCTGAAAACTTGGATCTGTATCTAAAAATAGAAAATAAAACTAACTAAGGCAATCGATAACAAAGACTAGTTGCTAGAACACAAACTGTCTTCTATATCAATCTTTGACATCTGTACTTCATCAACTTCCAAACTTTTTTGTGTCATGGAAAGGTAAAGGCACCTGTCTTCAGTAGCTGGATTTCTTCAATTAATCATAATCGAAACTTTAGGTGACCGATTTAGCATTTGGTCTTCAAAATATCCACGAATCTCTGATGCTGAGTGTTTCTTGACTAAGTGGTTAATCCTTTGATGCTCTTGAAATTCTTTAAATACTTGAAAATCTACCTGCTCCAGCTTTAGCTTTCAAAAAATTCTTTTTGTGCTTTCACCACCTAATTTGCCTTATGATCTGCTGGTTAGCTGGTGAAAGCTCTGCCTTTCACGAGCTAACTGGTTGTAAATTTACCCTTTGCACTGGTGAAAGTTCTGTCTTGGCCAAAAGGAAACTTCCACCTCCAAAACTGTTGTTTTATCAAAAACTTAGTGTGTCTCTGCTTTATCTCCTTGCATATTCACAACAACCTGGGCTAGTACTTGTAGATCTGGATGTGACTTATGCTTCTGATTCGATTTCCTAATTTTTCTCTTAAGGCATTTTGCTAACCACCATAAACTGTTATAATCTTTGGTGATTTTCTTCTTTCTCCTTTTGTCTTTGACACTTTCACGAGCCAACTTCTCAAATGCTACATTTGTCCTTGCAAAATTGTCAAACAGAGTTTGGTATCTTGCCTTGATTACTCTTTCCAAAACCTCTTGTTGAGAAATCGCTTCCTTTAGTTGCTTAATTTTTTGTGATTTCTCCAATTTTTTTCTCTTTGATGTTTCACCTTCATCAATCGAAGTAAAAGTATCACAATCCTGTGTAAATTCCATGGAGTGTTCAAGGCTTTTAATGGATGGACTTTCATCTTCTTTCTCTGGCTCTGTTTCTGAGTCTGCGTATGGTAGATTTAGAATATTTGTCTTCTTTTCTGTAGGCTTCTCTGAATTGGTTTCAAAATCTAATTTTTTATTTGATCTGTGAGACTTTGTGCCGGAAATCCTATCTTCTGGTGGTTCTGGAAGAGTTCTCCTCTTCCTCGATCTACTCTGAGGAGTCAATTTCCTTTTCCCAGCTCTCTTCTGCTCATTCATGGGTTGAGTTTGGGTTTCAAAGAATTCCCAAAAAAGAAAATGTTTCCAAGTCCTTCCTCTTTGTCTTAGTTCTTCTAGAATTATCAATTTGATTAGGCCGAAATGACAAAGAGTGTTTTTCATACTTAGAGGTTCAGCCCTAATCTTTTTACATACTTTGGTTAGGCTTTTGTGAAAGAAGAAAGGTAAATTCAGGAGAGTTTTCCCTGTGAAATGATCTAAGAGCTTGAAATGATATAGCATCAGCTTGTCATACCTGCCTTCTGAGGTTATATAGAGTTGAATTCCTTTGAACAAGTCTTTCCATTCATCCTCCAAATGAGAAACTGGCATGCTTTTCTTCCATGTGACATTTCTAAATTCTACCTTAAGATATGCTCTGAAATTGAGATTCTTGGGTTTTGTTGTCTTAAACTAGCTCTGGCCTGATATAGGTACGTTGGTTGTTGTGGCAATGGTGTCTTCATCAACTATCATTTCTAAAGAATCCACACAGGCTTTGTTTCCATCATAGGATTTAGCAAATGCTTCAGCTATTGTTTGGTGGCAACCATTCTATAACTTTTCAACATAACCCATGTAGCCTGTGTATGAGAAACTTTTTTGCACCTCTGGATGTGCTTGTAAGAAAGACAGACTGTTTAATTCTTTCCTCAACAATGAACCACTTCATTTCCTTTCCATCTGTAACTCAAACCCCATACAATTTTGCAAACAAAGTCACTGTATTTTGTTGATTGAGCCAAGGTTTGGCACTAGTGAAAACTCTCGACGTTGCCTTTCAAATATGAAACCATAACATATTGCCTGTGGAAAATGCGTGTTGAGAATATGAAGTGTCGATTTGATGTCGCCGGCTGAGTAGTATTGCTCCTTTACCTGTGATGATGAATGTGAATTCGTCATCTCCAATGCCATTATCTCATGAAGCATGCATTCAAAAACACGATCCACTATGATATCTAATTTAGACGTTCATAACAAAATCCTCATCATTGTTTTCTTTCACCAGCGCCTTATAATGATTATGTGACGTGTGTCGAGCGTGTCATCTTTTGATTTCTGAAAAACATGGAGGAAAAACACATGTTTCGTGCTTTCACCAGCTAATTGTCTGCAAGATAGTACTCCTTAATTGTTGAAAATCACCGCTTTCACCAGCTAATCATCAACCTTGCAACACACGTTAGCTTTTGAAAATCTTTTCATGAAATTTTATAGAAAAGACCTTTATGGATCAACTTATTTTTAATGTATGAATTTAAAACCTAAGTTTTGACACTAGAAGAAATTAAAAGCAAATGGAGAAAACTACAGATAACCATGCTATCAACTGTAAAATCAAACCATAGTGACCGATTCATTTTGGGAGCTACCATTTGGCTCCAACTGGGATGGATACCTACCTGTGAGGTCACCAAGAACCTAGTTAGACTCAGTAGCCTTTATTACAATTTGAAAATTTGAAAAATAGTTTTGCTCAGTACCATTGGGCATGGAGGTATTCAAGCGATAAAAACAAAGAAAACAAAACTGAAAAGAATATGTACAAGTAAAACAGGGCTTTAAGAAAAGCCTTTTGAAAAATAGGTCTTTAGAAAGCGCCCGTTGAAAGGGCCACCTGCTACTTCCTCGCCTGCAATATTTTGGAGAACAAAGGTATTGTTCTGCTGAACTATTGTTATGACGAAAGGACCTGCCCAGAGAGCATCGAATTGTTGTGCTTCCCCTTCTCTTACCTTGCTGCATCCCATTTTAAGACTAGTTCCCCTGTTTTGAAAATATTTGATTTGACTTTCTTGTCGAAAATCTCCTTCATCTTTCCTTGGTGTAATTCTGTCTTTTCCAAAAGATGCTCTCTATCTTGCTGCAACTCTACCAAATTATGGATTCTCCGAGTTAAATCACTTGGTTCAGAGTCAGTTTCTTGTAAAAACTTTGCAACTGGAAGTGCAAGTTGAACAAGAAATATGGCTTCAGTACCATATACCAACTTGAAGGGGGATGTACCAATTGACATTTTACTTGTAACCCTGTCAGCCCACAAAGCAAATTTTAGCTTGGAATCGCAACCTCTGGTATTTTGTTCAAGCAGATTTATTATAATTCTTACTAAACTCTTATTTGATGACTCAGCTAATCCATTTCCTTGTGGATAGTAAGCAGTGGAATGTACTAGCTGAATTCCCAGCTCTTCACATAGTTTTACCAAGTGCTTATCTTTGAATGCAGCATCGTTATCAGTGACTATTCTCTTAGGGAAACCAAATATGGAGAATATGTTTTCTTGCAGAAAATTAATGATGACAGTATGATTGGCGTTCCTGGTAAGAATAACCTCAATCCACTTTGTAAAATAATCGGTGGCAACAAGGATCCATCCGTGCTAACTACTAGAAGGCGGGTGAATCTCACCTATGAAGTCCATACCCCATTGCTGGAAAGGACCTGTGACCACTATAGGTTTGAGGGAAAGAGATTTTAGTTGTTGTTTGCCTTCAAATCCTTAGCACTTGTCACATGTTTTCACAAACTCACACACATCTGAAAATAAGGATGGCCAGTAATAACCAGATCTTAAGATTTTATGTGCGGTAGTCTTCCAATAGTGATGGCCTCCGCATTCACTATTATGGAAATCAATCATGACCTTAGCTGCTTCCTCTTGGTTTATGCACCTCAATAATAAACCTATTGGATTTTTCCAGAACAATAAGTTGCCATTGATGCAGAAATTCATGGCTTTGAGCTTTAAAGCCCTTCCTTGTGTTTTTGTCAAATTTGAAGGGATTGATAAAGTTCGCAGAAAATGAATAATGTGACTGTACCATTTGAAATTAGCTAGGTGAGCTGAGACCTGCATTTCCTCACTTCTTTTATCCTTTGAAGACTGAACATTATCTGCATTAACACTTACCAAATTTATTTCGAGCAGTTTACAATTTTCTTCTGCAAGAAGTTTGGCAAGGCCTTGACCTTTCACAAGTTTTGCCGGTTTAATTTCAACATCAAATTCAATTAAATTTTCTATCCACTTACTCCTTTTCCCATCTATGTCGGGTTGTATAAGCACATCTTTAACTGAACTGCAGGGTACATAAGGTATTACCTTGGCTTGAAGGATGTAAACTCTGAAATGTTTTAATGACTTGATAAGTGCATATGCTTGTTTCTCCAATAATTCATACTTCACCTCTGTATCCCTCAAGACTTTACTGAAGAAGGAAACTGTTTGCTCCTAATCATCGGCATTTCTCTGCAAGAGTACTGTTGCAATTGTATCTTTTGAAGCATATGAAATGATATTAAATTCCTTGGCGAAGTCAGGGCTGATCAAAACAGGGGTTGTCGTAATGGCTTCCTTGATAGCATTGAATGAGTGTTTGGCTTCTTCAGTCCATTTTACTTCGGAGTTATTTCTTAACATAGCAGTAATATGATTGGTGAGTTCTACAAAATTTGCTATAAACCTCCTGATAAAGTTTATAGTCCCAAGGAAAGACTAAATGTCCTTCTTTGACCTAGGAAGAGATAGATTTTTAATCCCAATAGCGATATCGTCAAGACATATCAGGACAAATTTATCTTTCTCCCCAACGAAAGCAATGCCCATCGCCCTTTGGAATGTCGCTCCTGCATTCATCAATCCGAAAGACATATTTTCATACATAAACGTACCCCATGGAGTAGTAAAGGCAATCTTTTCTTTATCGTCCGGATGGATAGCAATCTGGTTGTATCCAGAAAACCCATCAATAAAAGACATCACCTTTGATCCTGACACCTTCTGCAAAATATGTTACATTTTGGGCAGAGGGTAGCTGTCCTTCCTAGAGAACTTATTCAAATTTCTGAAGTCAACACAAAGTCCGATCTCTCCATTCTTCTTTCTGACAGGAACAAGGTTTGCAATCCATTCTGAATATCTAAGAGGTACGATAATGTGGGCATCCAATAGTTTCTTGATTTCCCTTTTCATTGTAGGCAACAACAAAGGATTAAAAGATCTAAGTTTCTACCTAAATGGTTTGGTATCTTTGTTTAAGGGGATCTTATGCTGAATTACCTCTGTGTCGAAATTCTTCAAGTCATCATATTGCCAAGCAAAGATGTCAGCAAACTCCTTTAGCAATTCCCCATAATCATCCTTTTGTTTTTTAGTCAAATGTGAAGCTAAGTTGACATATTTAGGATCCTGTTCACTGGCTACATTATACTGCAAAACTTCTGAATATTTTTCCCCTTTTTCTAATTTGACAGCTACATCATTGTTATCAAAAATCCTTTCTAAAGGGACCAAACCTTTAGGAATTCTGTTGGTGGACAGTTGTACTATTTCATGTGCTGCGATTTTGCTTTTGAATTTTGGCTTCTCAATTTCATCGTCATGGTCATTCTCCTGATCAATTTGCAAGTCTGCAAACTCATCTATTACTGCAAGAAATATAGTGAGTTCAGCATCATCTTCAAAAACCTTCCAAAATTTTACATTATCAGGGAGGGATGGCCTATACTTAACTTGAATTTCGTAATTCAATTTATGAGGTGGAGGAGGAATGAAAGCATAGGCCAACACAGCTAATGAATCAGCCAATTCATTCATTGATTTGGGTACATATGAAATTTTAAAATCTGCAAAAGTATGAATCACCCTCAAAACTTTGTCTCTATTTGCTTTTAGCCTGACATGTTTTGCTTGAAAGGACTTATTTACTTGCTGAATGATTAAATTTGCATCTATGAATACATGTAATATTTTAATCTTCATCTCTTTTGCTACATTTAACCCCTGAAGTAGTGCCTCATACTTTGCAATATTGTTAGTCACTTTAAAATCAAGTTTAAAGGAAAAATGAGAAGTTTTCTTAGAAGGGGAAATCAAGACCAACCCTGCTCCTATTGATTCCTTAGTACACACACCATCAAAGAACATGGTCCAAAGATCATCCTCTGTTGCTTCTGTGGACTGAACTGCGGGCTTTCTAAGTAGCAATGCATCTGGTAATGAATCATCAATTTGTAAAATACAAGATCCCATACCTATGTCGATAGAATAGATAGGATGATTGGATGGATTTTGTTCCTCACTGATTACATATGCCAACTGTGATTCCCTGTATAACCTTCTTTTTACCCCACCAAAAACAAGGATGGTAGCGTAGGAGAGATCCATTTGAAGAGTGCCACCTAGCCTCTTCATCCACTATCTTGATAACAGACATCCAAATTTAGGTGGTATGTCTACCACTACTATATCCATAACCATAGTCTTCATGGACGCTTGGGTTAAAGTTACAGCCAAGTCCTTGATCATTCTGAGACATTTGACTTTTCTAGAGTCAAAAGAGAAAAGATCGTGGTAAGACTTGGTGATCTCTAGCCCAAGCTCATCCATGACTGCCTTTGGCATTAAATTGTGAGAAGCACCAGAGTCTAACAAACAATTATGTAATGTTTTCTCATGAATATTTAGAGAGATGTAAAAGGGAGGAAAACTTTCATATCTATCTTCTATCATTTGGCCCAGATTAATGGTTGGATTTTCATCATATATGTTGAGAATATCAACAAAAGGGGATATAGATTTGGGATACAGAGTTTTGAGGATATCCTTTTTGAATATTTCATTTTTCATTAACTCAACTAGAGGAATGGGAATTTTAATTTTCTGTATTTCAGCCTCAAAATTGAAAGAATATGGGACTTTATCAGAGACTTTTACCCCATTTAAAGGAGCTTTATGAATGCTTCTCTATTCAATAGGGGCTTGAATTTCTGGAATTTGTTGCTTGACAGGGGCAAGCGTCTTCTTTAGAGGAGTTGATGCTTTTGCTTTTGAGGGATTTGTTTGTTGATTCTCCGATGTCTAATATTTTTGCTTAATAGGGGTTGTGCTCTTTTCAGGAGAGGTTGGTGCATTCTGTTGGGCAGTATCAGACTTAGATCAAAGATTATATCTATTCTTATCTTCCGTCGTAAAAATGTCATCATCAGCAGAATTATCCTTTGTCTGTTCAGTCATCAATGCCTCTTCATAGTAGTGTTGTGTCAAAAAAGATTTCTCTGTTTCTTCTCCAACACAATGAACATTATCTTCTCCATCTTCTTGATAATCACCTTCATCTTCATCCATCACAACATTCTGAAGAGGGGCCTTTATTCTCTAATTTTTAGTAGGATTCTTTTCTCTTTGCAAAATCCGCGTTGGCTGATTATTTCTTCTGAAGTTGTTAGGATTTTGATTTGGGTTCCTACCTGCATAATCATAAGTGCCCCTTCCCTTTACAGGCTTCTTATTTTCAATCTTGAGCTTATATATCTCAGAGGTTAGAGACTCTAACATCTTAGCCATTTTATCTAACTTTGGGTCAACACTTGATGAAGAAGAAGCTTCATTCCTTGGCCTTCTCCTATCAGAATTTCCCTTTAGCTTTTGAGAGGATAAAATATTTGATTCCACCTCAAGGGCAACATCTTGCATCAGAGATAGTGTAGGTGACCTCCTTTGTCTCAACAACAAACAAAACTCTGAGTCAAAAGCATCATAATATGTGATTTTGGTAGAAGCATTTGAAGGTTTTATCTCTGCTGGTATTTTACTGTACATTCGGTTAAACCTTTTAGTGAAATCAGAGACTGACTCACCATTTTGTTTCCTTAGATTTCCAAATTCTGTGATATAGTATACAAAATCTCTTCTATCACCCCAGTGTTTCAAGAAGGTATCATCCAATTGCTCAATTCCATCTATGGAACCAACAGGGAGTTCTTTGAACCATATCCTAGAATGGCCATCTAAGATTTGGACAAAAACTCATGTCCAAACATCTTCCTCTTCAATATTAATGTTTTCAGCATAACTGTAGAAAGCCTCAATATGTTCTTCAGTAGACACATCACCTTCACCTATGAATTTGGGCATATACTTCTGATAGTCTCCTGTTGGCATCGTTGATACTGGGTTTGGCAATATAAATGGTGCATACCTAGAAGCTAGGATTTGTTGCATCTTAGTCAAAGGAGGTGGTGCAGCCATAATAATTAGGGGTGAGAGAGGTGATAGTTTCTTTTTTGAGTCTTCAACACTGGGGGAATGTGAAGGAGGTGAATCTTCTAATGGGAAAGAGGTCTAATATGAGGCTCTATAAAAATTTGCAAGCTATCCAACTAAGTTTTCTTCACCTTTAGCAGACAACTCTTGAAGAATATGTTCAACAACAAGGAGGCTAGTATAAATGTTTAAATGATCTTCTTTCTGCTATGAATGAAAAGAATCAAGAGAAGAAGAACTATGATTTCTTTCCAAAGTTTTGGATGCTTTTTCAATCAATTTTGAATCTGTCAATTTATCATCATTGCTATTTTCCTGTTGATAAAAAGGAGTTTGTTCTTCTATAGTATTTACAGTTGTTTTTTCATCATTAATCTTGGAAAACAATTCAAATTTTTTTGTAGTAGATTTTCCAGAACTAAAGAGAGGATTACCTTCTATATCTGATTTTGAGGCTTGACCCTGAATTGTCTTTCCTCTCCTGAGAATTAGTTCTGGATTGGGCACTGGTGTGATAGGTGATTCTTGAGGATTCACCCTAGTACTGATCCTCTTAGGAGCCAGGATGAACTTATGGAGTCGCCAGATAGATAATTACAACCAATAAAACATCTAATCTTTGTCTATCATCAAAGATTATCTCTGTGTCGTATCCCATGAAGGCAAAACTTAAATTTCATTTCCTTGGCAACGACACCAATTTGCTATCACTCCAAGAAACTACTTAGGGTTGTAGACTAAGGATGCTTGGTATCTTAAGAAAATAATGTGTAGGTATTCTTGGAAAAATGGGATCACTCAATCATTAATGTAATAGACAACTCATCATACATTCAAATGAAACAGTTCTTTTAGAAAACAATAATCAGATCAGATATTTTTAAAGGAGAGGATGAAGAACACTAATCTTGATTGCCAAATACAACTAGGTGTAGGGATTAATGCAAGATAGTAAAAAATCCTTCACTTCAAGTCTATGAGCTCAATAAAGAGATAAGAGTCTTTAAAAGCTAAGATAAACTGAAATAAAGTACAAAAAAAGGATGCAAGAATATTTCTGATATTGAAAGAAAAAGGAGACTGTAATTTTATTATCCAATAAGAGTCTATACAGTAGCACAAAATGTATTCCCAGTTTGAACCCTTGTCTCTTAGAAAAGATAGGCATTTATAGCCTTTTACAATTGGTTTTTAAGATCCTTAAAACTTGGATCTATATCTAAAAATAGAAAATAAAACTAACTAAGAAAATCGATAACAAAGACTAGTTGCTAGAACTCGAACTATCTTCTATATCAACCTTTGACATCCATACTTCATCATCTTCCAGACTCTGTTGTGTCATGGAAAGGTAAAGGCACCTATCTTCTGTAGCTGGATTTCTTCAATTAATGATAATCGAAACTTTAGGTGACCGATTTAGCATTTGGTCTTCAAAATCTCCACGAATCTCTAATGCTGAGTGTTTCCTAACTAAGTGGTTAATCCTTTGATGCTCTTGAACTTCTTTAAATACTTGAAAATCGACTTGCTCCAGCTTTAGCTTTCAAAAAAATCTTTTTGTTCTTTCACCAGCTAATTTGCCTTATGATCCGCTAGTTAGCTGGTGAAAGCTCTACCTTTCACCAACTAACTGGTTGTAAATTTACCATTTGTGCTGGTGAAATTTCTATCTGTAAGTTTTAAACCTGCGAAGTAAAGCAATGCATATAGATTCTTAAGCAATACATAAATTAATCAATGGCTCATACACAAAGTACACAGAGATTTTTACCGGAAACCCTCAACTGGGAAAACCTTTCTTATTTTCATTATATTGAATTTTACCATTCGCCATACAATATATACAATGTTTTTAGGTATTCCATAGATACCAAAACCCTAATCCCTTAATCCGGGATTAATTTACAAATCAGCTAAAAATAGCGAAATCTGT
>JASDQU011378063.1:6473-17379 GCA_032191745.1 Picea mariana | reverse complement strand
TAGATCTCTATGATTTTCTGTATGAGATCCCTGAAGGAAAAGTCCATTGCTCTCTAAAAGGTAGTACTGGTGTTCATAAGGCCTAACAACATCCTTAAGTACATGAAGGTTCCCCAAGGTGTGGTAAATGTTGTTTTAAGATGGTATTCTCTTTTGAGAAAGACTTGGTTGTATCTAGAAAAACCATCCAACATGGACATCATCCCTGCCCCTGTAACCCTTTGAAGCAGATGTTCCATATTCGGGAGAGGGTAGTTGTCTTTTAAGGATGACCGGTTGAGGTTGTGGAAATAAACACATAAGCATATTTCACCATTCTTCTTTCGGACAACTACCAAGTTCGACATCCAAGAAGAATATCTGATAGGAGTTATGATACCAGCATCAACCATTTCCAGAGTTCTTTCTGTATTTGGCTTGCTAGTTTCAGATTAATATGTCTTATCTTTTGCTGGAAAGGTTTGGTTTCATCTACCAAGGGTATGGCGTGTTGGATGACATCTCCTCTATAAGCTTTCAACTCATCATTGTTCCAGGCAAAAGTATCTTTAAATTCTCGGATGAGTGCTAGTATTTCTGACCTTTCTTTTTCAGTGGTGCCCTTCCCTATATTGACCATCCTTGGATCTATCCCTGTACCATTGTTGAATTCTAGAGCTTAGTCTACTTTTTTATTGGGTCTTCTTCCTTTGAAAACATCATTTCGGTCAAAGAGACTTTCCAAGGGGACACAACATTTGGGTAAGGTGTTGTTTTGCAGGTTTATAACCTCCAAGTTCATGGAGTCAGTCAGAAATTCAATTTGTTAATCGATGAATTCTTTGGTGTTTTCCATAAACCTAATAATCTGGTCATCATCTTCAAAGACTTGCCAATGCCTCAAGTTATCRAGAACAAAAGGTCTAAAGAGGACTTCCATTTTGCACAGGTCACAAAGTGGTCCTTCACAAGGTTGTAGGGTGGAAGCATAAATGGCCAAAGTATCTGCCATGTGGTTATATTCCTGATGAATGGATTCAAGCGACACTATCTTAAAGGATTTTGAAAGGGACTGAGCTAAGTCTCGATATTTATTCAACCTCTCATTTTTGGTAGAAAATTTCATCATTACTTGTGATATTATGAGGTCTGAGTCTCCCTTTCCCTTTAGATGTGTAACCCCTTTGTCAATTTCTGAATTGAGGCCTAGGATCAAAGCTTCATACTCGACAATGTTGTTGGTGCAATGGTATTCTAGCCTATACGAGTAGTAAAAGGCTTCACCGGAAGGGGCTATCAAAAAAATTCCAGCACCTGATCCAGAACTTGAGTGAGATCCATCAAATTCCAGACTCCAAATTCCCTCAGATTCTTCAATGGTGCCAATATCTAACTTCCCCTCTTGGACAATCTAATTGTTGATGTCACTGTCAATGCACAAGAGTTGGTCACTTAACTCATCATGGTTTTCAACCGGAGTGCCCACAAAGGGTTCATTATAGAGGGTGAAGAATCCTCCTTCGGGGTGAGGGATGGTTGCCCTATATTCTTGTTTATAAAAACTTCTGGCTAATTTCTTTATGAGGTCTTTGTGAAGGATGATACCCAAACTGTTCAAGGCATCTACAATCATTACATCTATAAAGAACGGGGTGCTAGGGAAGGATTCAAAGGCAACTTCTATATCTTTAATGATCCCTTTTGCAAAACCACCTTTGGTATTTGGTTGTGAAAGGCTCAAGCCCAGTTGATGCATGAATTTCTCTGTCATAATGTTGGTTGTAGCGTTTGGGTGTAAAACACAGTTATGGAGGAGGGAATTATTGACTTGAAGAGTGATGCAGAAAGGCGTGGTCTTACCGCTTTTCGGACTAGCATTGTCTACCTGGTGGATAAAGATAGGAAGCTCTTCAAGCTCAAAGGTATGTGGCGGAGAAACTTCAATCTTTTTCTCTTTTTCCTAGGAAGGTTCGACTTATACGGGAAATTCCTGAGGAGGAGAATCTTTCTCACGAGTATGGGAAAAGCTCCATTTCCTCCTAGGAGGTGTGAGTTCAACTTGTAATATTTCTGGGGGGCTAGTTTCAGTGACAAACTCATCACTTGGATGAAAAAGGTCATCATTGTGTGCAATGTTAACTTGACAGATGTAATCCTCGAATTCAAATTTCTTCTCAATCTGATATGATAGATCTTGTGCTTCCTCCAAGGTTGAGGGTGACCGGTCCCTGAGGCTGAATTGTAAAATCGCTTCTAAATAGTTCAGGTAGTGTTTGAGAATAACTTCTTTAGAGTTTAGTTTAGGCCTGACCTTTTTGAGGAGAAGGTTGAACCTGTCATTGAAATCCCTAATGCCTTCATAGGAACCTCTGTGGATGTCAAGGTATTGGGAGAAAAAATATTGTATGTGTTCATCATTACACCGCCTTATTTTGAAATCCCTCTCCAGCTCTTCAGGATTCCTTATGCTTCCTTTCAGGCAAGCATTGATCCAAGTCTGACCATCCCCTGTAAGAGAGATTGCAAAAAGTCTCATGAAGACATCTGGGTGTTCTTGATTGGTTTGATGAAATTTGAAGCTATCACAAAAATGGGCCCAATGTGAATTACCGGAAAGTCCTCTTGCTGAGAAGAGTGGTAACTAGGAATTGGCATCTTCGAGCAAGTCATGTAATCCACCTTGGGTGTTACTTAGGTAAAAATAGTCAAAAGTTTCTGTGTGGGTCATTCAGAGGGGCGGGGTTTGAAAGGGTGACAGTTGCCATAGCAGAGGGGTTTGAATAGTGTCACCCGCTACGGGTCACCATCGGTGGAGTCGCCATATAGTTTATCTGAAACTATCAAAGAAAATAGGGAAATCACCCTAGTGGAGTCGCCAGGTAATCTTGTAAGAAAAGAGTCTCTGAGGCAAGGCTTGCCAAAAAGTGTGGTCTGAGGAATGTTTGACTCAGTGTTCCCTGACAACGGCACCAAAATGTTATCACATAGTTTGTAGCTAGGAGAAGAGGCTATAAGATAGAAGGATAAACTGGTATAACAGGAACCAATCCCACCCATTTTCACCACAATGGGATGGTTCTTTCTCTTTAGGGAGGTTAGGCCCAAGGGAGACATCCCCAGTGACCTGGGGTTTTGAAGAAGCAAGAGGATAATAAGACAAAGATGATATTTTTCCCCTTCACAAGTAACCACCCAAACAGATAGTGTAGCCAAAGGCCAATTTAAGAAGTAAAACCCCCAAAGAAGTATACCTTCCTGGAACAAAGCAACAACAAACTGATATGTACAAGTTATTCTATGGGTTAGTACTTCATAAGACTATCTAATAAATAAATAAGCAATATGGCAATAAATATTGACGAAGTCAATGTTTATAATATAGCTATGAAAGTAATGTCACTTCACCAATAAATACTGGAACGATGTAGCATCCAATATAATCAATCAACACTTTATTTCATTAATGCCTAAACATCATTCAATTTCTCACAAAGGAGAATGTTGTTGCACTAATGATATAAATAACATAAGATAACGACAACAATTAGGGTTAGTAGTTAGCTCCTAGACTAGGGTTAGTAGTTAGGGTTTGTTTCAAAGAGTTTTGAGAGTTGTTTGTGATCAATTTCACTTCAGCGCAAGAGGTCTACTAGATCAGTGCCTTAAAGGGTAAAATGGAGTCAACCTAGTAAAGGACACAAAAGCTGAAGAAAGCAAGGGGCAAAATCAACTAGCTCATTTATGAAGCACAAATTCAAGACAAGAGGGTTTAATGAGGGAGAGTGTTGCTACAACAAGGCTCTTTCATCAAAACCTAAAATAAAAATGACCCTAAGTGTAGATAACCTAGGTCTGGGACGTCTTCTTCCTCTTGAATTTTAAATGGTACGGATAGCAAAAAGGAGGAAGCAAAAGGAGTGTAGCTATGGCTCGGCTCTATTTTTCTTCTTCACTGGCTGAAAATTTCTCTATCAGGGGACATGAGACAATGACCTACTTGTGTGCTTGTCCCCTAAGGTTTTGTTTAAGAAAAATCATAAATACATGCAATAAAAATTAAACTACAACCATTCATTCAATAAGTTTTGCAGAAAAATACTTACAATTCACCAAGAATATAAATGCAAACCCTAGTTGTAACACCTTCCTTCAAGAGAAATGCCAAGAGATGCCAAAAATATCTTCCTTCAACAAGTGCACTTTACTAAATCAGCCAAATGCCCAAGATAGGGTGCAAATTTCAGACCTCCTTATGGAGTGAATGAGTGATGATAAAAATGAGAGTGAAAATCCTTCATTTATACAAAACCTTGACCTAATTTTACATTTTAGGTCAAGTAAAAGGCTGACAAGGAAAAAATATCAAAATCATATTGTTTTACATTAAATTGTCAAATTAAATCCTAAATCAAGTTGAAAAAAGAGTAAAATTCTCTCCAAGGGAGATGTTATCCCCTTTTTGGGCTTCTCCAACCTGCCACATATGCCACTGCTTTGTAGACTGCCTCCCAAAACGTCCATGATGTTGGGTGATGTCATGGTCAAGGTGGTGACATCCTAGGCCTCCCAAGGCCAATGTTCCACTGAGGAAGGGTCATCCCCCTTAAGTCAATCTCTTTCAGGGTGCCCCTGGTGGAATGTCCTCTTCTCCTTTGGTGCAAAGTTTTGGATCCATCTCTATCTTATATCTCCCCCTGATGGGGTCTCAACATCCACCTGATGGGATATTTAGCCCCATGGAGGTCCGAACTGATCATCTCCCCATGTGTATCGGTCCAATATGGTACTTGTCCTTCGGGCATGGTCCTGCACATCAAAAGCTATGCCCTCCATGGACTCATCAGTCACAGAGATCATAGCAATGTCAATCACATTTCATCATCAATATCAATAAACATATGCATAAAACCCCTAATAGATCAATTAATAGCTCAAAGACGTTACACAAACCTATTATACAAGTCTGGGAAAAGGGAAAGACATCCTATTGGGCTAGTGTCCAATGAATAAGGGAAGTTCCTGGAAGAAACCTCTTCCAAGCCATGTAAGTGGATGAAGTGGTCAGGGGATGTCCAAGCAAGTGGGTGCAATGAAGACCAAGGATGCAAGATGTTATCTGTGGGTGCCTTTGTAGAAGGCAATTTGTACCTGTCATGGATGAAATTCTTTCCAATCCCATTCATGCCTTTTGTTTTCTTTTGTTATTTTATCTTTTATTGCTTTCTTTATTTTCTTTTTCTCAAGAGATAATCAGGGGACACTACCCTAGCATGGTGACTAGTGGTGACAGCATTACCCACAAGTACTTTCACAGAAATGAGAAGGTTGGCTCGTTATGAGACCCCCTTTCCCTTGGCCATGCAACCAAAGGTCACTGCCCTCGCGTGGTAACTAGCTGATGGCAATATCATACTGTTTGGTACCCATGGACCTAATAGGTTGGCTCGTGATGAGACCCCCTATCCTCTGATTAGGTCTTGTTTTTTTATTTTTTTAGGGTCCCTCTTGTTTCTTTTTGAGAAGTCTTTTATTTCTTTCTCGGGGATCCCTGGGTGAAGCATCTTGAGGTCTTATTCTTAGGATTTTATCTTTTTACCAGCTTGCTTTTACCTTCTAGGCCTTTAGCCCCTTCTTCCCACTAGATAAGGTGTAACTCTAAAAATAGGTCAACCCAGTGCCCGGACAAATGGAATGGGACAGGTCAGCAGGAAACAAGATGGAAAAGTGAAACTATGAAGGGAGCGAATGATGGATTCCTCAGAGATGACCCCCAATGGATAACCAAAACCAACAGACACATGTTTACTAGAACATCCTCTCAATCCCCAAAACATGGTCAAGTGGGCAAGTGTAATATCCAAGCAGTTGTCAGAAATAAAAGGAATCAAATGCATATATTTAATGGTTTTTATGATGAAAGTGACACATACCATGATACCTGAACTAATTACCTCATGAAGAAAGAACCCTCTCTAACACAAGACCAAGTCGATGGTGGTGGAGGCTACTACTGCTGAAAGGATATGGGTKTTGGAAGAGAAAWGGTGGGCCCTCCAGGGCCATGCTGAAGTCAATCCTGTTGTCAGTACTCCATGTCTAGGACYTGTGGGCCTCGAGACATGATCTCCTAGTTATCCCTAAAAGTGGGGGATAACAGTTCCTTTTTGGGAGGGTTAACTAATATTCAAATATTTCCTCTGCCATCTATACAGGCTTCTAAGCATTTAACTATCATAGTTTTGGGTTTTGCTAAGTGCTAACTCCCTCAGTGGTAAAATGCACTACCTTCTGTACTGTCAAGGCACCTAAGTAAAATGGGTTTGACTTCATGAAAGACCACTAATTTCTCTCCATATGTTCAATATTGAAGGCACTGCATTTTTGGCAATGCTACCTAAACCTACACACAGATGCAACATAAGTGACGCTACCTACATGCGCTACCTAATATTTGGCAAAGAACAGATTTGGCATACAGGCGCAACACAGTGGCACTACCTAATATTTCACAGAGAATAGAGTTGGCACACAGTGGCACTACCTAATATTTCACAGAGAGCAGAGTCTRCACACATACGCAACACAGTGGCACTACCTAATTGTGCTACCTCCTTTACTTGTCCAGTTGTGAAATACGTTACTCAAGATGCTACCTAAAGAAGCTACCAACGAACACCAGGGATCTAGGAAGGTCAGGCCAACAAATTTTTGGATGGATGATGATGGAGAAAATTGCAGAAGMAACAGCTGGCATTATGAGGACAACTACATGCTCCTAAAATACACATGGAAAAACAGGAGGTTGCACAGCAAGAGAGAATCAAATCAGTTTGAGGCATGGTTGGATTAGTCATCAACATTTTCATGTTTTGTAGCTGGGTTGTTAGATAAGTTGCTAGATCAAATAAATGTTTAGATATTTTCAAGGGAAGGAGGCCAGCTCGTACCTCCAGTTGTTGCCTCCCTTTTGTTATAAATAGATAGATCAATTTCTTTAGTAGGTTCGGATGGTTGAGCAAGGCTCCCTTAGACTCTAATATTTTGATGAAGTGACTATGATCTAGCTATGTACTGGACTTAAGAATTTTTGACTAATAGAAACCAACTTCTATTTCAGCTTTTTCTTCTGATTCTAAATGGTCATTCTTTGAATGATTCACTTGAATGGTTGTGGTGATGTTATGGTGGATGTTTGATCATTATATTATCATGATATTTATTTAGCTTTCTTAGTTTCTGAGTTCAAGAAGATCTTGTGTTTAGAAACTTTCTTCCTTAGGATTTTGTAGACCTGATGTTTATAGCAGCCCCTACACCCCTCTCTTTCAAGTCTTCCCTCTATTCATATTTACTCCCAATTACTGATTGAAGTTAGCCAAGACCTTGATTGCTGGTGCATGCTAGCCCTGTTATCTAAGTTGGAACATTATCATTTTGAGTCCTTTCCCATTTGACCCCATAAAACACTCTTACATTTATACATAAACTTGATGGGTACTGGGCTTGCCTTCCATGCAATCTGAAGGTGACTCCTAGTGCTAAAACCTTCTTCATGGATGACTATGATTTACTTCATAACTTTGGGCTTTAGTGGTTTTGGAAATTCCAACCTGACTTTTCCCTGAAGTGCTCTTTTTCCGAAGTGTGTGGATTTTCGCCACGTATCCCTTCTAGATCCAATGGTCTGGACTTACTTCACCGCTTCGATGCTTTTGCTTCTGCTCCACGTAGATATCCTGAATCTCTTTCTCACGAACTCTCTAATCTTCTGCCACCTATCCCTCCAGACAATGGATGATTCTAACTGGCTTCAGAAATTTGGAACTTCGGTTATCCCGCTCTCTTTGGCACTTAAAGAAGTTTAAAGCTCGTGCACTTACCTAGATCCAACGGTTGTTGGTCCTTTGTGCTCAGATATGACGGCTAGGATCTATTCTTACTACTCGACGTGCTCCTCCTTCATCCTGGACCCTGATCTGACGGTCCAGATCGTTTCTGATAACAAATCTAACGCATGTTGTAGCTTCTCCTCGGTTATGGTTGCGCCTTCCTTCGAATGAAGGATTTCTCAATAATTTTCAAAGGTTCAGCTTCTTATCCTTCTCCTGCAATCTCAACTACTTTGATTCTCGACTTGTGTTTTTCCTCCTGAGCTTTGGGACTTGGAACAAGTCTGATTCTGCGCACTCCTTGTGCTTGAATCAAATTCCACTACTTGAACTGTTCTTGACCTTTGCACTCTCTGCTGAGATTCAAACTATCTCTCCTGAGCTTGAAATTACTCAAACTCCTATGGGATTCTTCCATTTTCTTCCTCTAAGGGAATTTCTGATGCCCTCCTAGAAACCCAATGCTCTTCCTCTTGAGCTTGTAAAGTGAAACAACTTTACCTATGGCACACTCCTTGCACTTGACCGAGCCTTCAAATCACTGTATTTCAACACGTCGTCTAAGTGTTGGCCTAGTGCACTCCTTTCATAAGTCTTCCTCCTGAATCTGGATCTCCTTCAGGTTCACTGATGTGTTTTCTGCATCCGCTCAATGCACACCTTGCAGATCTCTCTCACAAAGTATTCAACAAATCTGTGGGTTTATTCTTCTTGACACTCTTCTTCCCCTCTGAACTCAAAATAGAATCCTTTCATGCACACTTTCACCTGTTCAATGCCCACCTGGTAGAGTTCTACAGAGGTTTCTAGCAACTGAGTGATCTTTTTGTTCCTCCTCTGCACAATATTATTCTCTTCCAAGGTGTTTAGTAACCCTGAGGCTCCTCTCTAAGTCAGTAAATATTATGTTGTTCCCTCCTGGCACATTCTCCTCTGAACTCAAAGAAGAGTTCAAATACACACTCCTTACATTGGCTCACAGAGTTCTCAACACTCTGTCATGCACTCCTTGCATTTATCCTAAAGGAACCCAGAACAACTCAAAAACTCACAAAAAATAGTGATTTTTATCTTCCTCCTGCAAATGAAATCCTATCACATACATATACATCATAAATGAACATAAAAACACAGATGACATTCATTAAACACACACTCACCACATAGAAACTAATAAACAGTGAAATATGTTCTTTCGTATTAATATCTGAATGTCAATTACAATGGGTGTAGGCTTGAATTGCAGCATAGTCTCGACTCTTCTCTACTTGGCTTATAATGTTTTGCAATCAACCTTTAGAAGATTCTACTAGGCATATCATGCAAAGATTTATACAAGATGGGATCATCAAGATTTTCCGTCCAACTACTCTAGTGGTGTCTAATCACCAATTACAACACCTATCTACTGAAGAAGATTACATTGAATGAACATTAAAAATTTAGATCTGAGGCGATGCTCAATATTTGTACAACTCAAACCAGATTAAAGGCCTCTCTATAAGCTACATGTACAAATGCATCAACTCTGCTTGTCCAACCTTACAACATTTAATTTTCTTTAATTACTTTTAAAATTTAAAAATGAGGGGAAAATGAGTGGGTTGGCTCCTCTCCCCTCCTTGAATGCGCTTTGATGTGCTAGAATGATGGTGCGTGATGAGGTGGAAAGGATGCTCCTTCATCATACTCCACTGCTGGGAAAATAATGATCTCCTACTCATGAGCTCCTCTGCTCCATTGTTGAAATCCCTATAGATCCCAAACTTTCCCTTGGATTTGTCCACCTGCTCCTCTGATATATTTTTGTTGTTGTTGATGCTTCCTTGTTGCTCTTGCAGGCCCTCCTCTGCTCATCTTTTTCCTATTGAAAACTTCTTGTGCTAATTTCAACATCATCTCCCTAGCTTCTTAAATCACCTCTTCTAGCTGCTCTATAGGCTAGCTCCTTGGTAGTCTACTTTTCTATTGCATGTACTTATGCTGACCTATGGAAAGATCAACCTAATATCCCATTCTGTTTTTATCCCCTATGGCACTTACCTGCCATTTTGCTGCATACTCCAATTCTACAGTCTCCTCACTGAGCTATTGCTCAACTTTCTCCTCTGACAGATTGACTTCTGTCAGCTCCTCTGTTGGTACACTCCCAGCTTCCTCCAGTTTCTCCCCAGGCTGGTATGCTCCTTCATCTGGCATGAATGTATCATGGAAGCCATCTTCTGGTTCTGGATTGTTCAACCAATCCTCCAACATCTCCAAGTCCATATCCCACTGAGTGACCAACTCAATTGTATGATCCTCTTTTTCTATTAGGGAAGACATCAATATCTGCTCCTTCTCCTCCTTTATGACAATCTRCATTGGATGTCCTTCTACTGTTGCATCTGCAACACATGCTCTAGCCTCAATTGGGCTACTTGGCATGAATATCTGAATTCCCCCAATGATCAAAATGATGCTATGATCCTCCTCTATCAACACTCTTTGTTGATATGAACTCCTAGCTGATTTGATCTCTTCTCCCTTTCCCACCTGTAAATCTAGGATGCCTTCTCTTCCCTCCTAGCATTCTATGAGATCCTCCATTGATCCCATCTCATTTCCCACTTGGAAAATTGGAAATTCATCTCTGCCCTCCTAGTAGTTTATGAGATCTCTGCTTGATCTCCTCTCCTCATCACTGAGGCTTTCTCCTACTTCTGGTTCACAGATGTAAACCACTTTCTCCTATGTGTCACTGAGCGTTTCAACTTCCCTCATCCACCTCCTCAACTGTTGTTGTCTCCTTTAGGCCAACAAATTTTTGACATGTCACTTATCACTCTGCTTCATGGGCCACTCATACCTCCAGTGTACCTGGGACTGCTTCTGCATCTTCAGCGTCAGCCTGTCCATTTCTTTTCTGATTTCAATGAGCTCTTTGTCCATATTTGCTTTACTTATTTTCTCGTAGTCCTTTCCTTGGCCATGCTTATGGACTTTAATAGCCATTTTCCTTCTCTTCCTTCATCCCACCTGGCCGTCTGCTATCTAGT
>JASDQU011378060.1:1507-23994 GCA_032191745.1 Picea mariana | reverse complement strand
GTATTGTGGTGTATTGGTGTAACTCTTATACTATTGTTCATTGCTCATTGGATATAATTGAATGGTTTAAGTATAAGTTAAAAAAGGTTTTTAAATTGTACTTGATACTGATTCACCCCCCTCTCAGTATCAATGGCCCTGTCAACAAAGGAAGAAGTAGGAAGGATTTAGAAATTATCCATTTAAGAACAGGTTAAAGGAGACGTAATACTTAAAGTGTGGGAAGCAGACCTGGCCGAATATAAAAGAATAACCAGAGATGTTAATGATGATTGCCAGGTAATTTTTTATCTCTTAGAAAGGACTTCATTAAATATCAGAAAAAATAACTGTCCCAGATTATTAGGTGAGATTAACATTGCCAAGGACCAGCTAAGGTTCAAAGAAGAGTTGGAGGAAATGAAGATAGAGATCTCAAAAATTAAATTAATCAATATCACAGAAATCGACAAATGGATGGTGAAATCGAACCTAAAGTTGCAAACTATTAAGTTCACAGGAAAGATGATAGAATATCATTTGCCTGAATTACATAAAAGATTCTTCATGTTTGAAGCAAAAGAGATACCAGATACTCCCAGAGTTTTTGTGAAATTTTTAGGAAAGTGTGTTCACTGTCTTGAGGCGGAGAAAGGGAGTTCATCAACACAAACGTAAAAGATTTTTTTTTTTTGAATATTTTCATCATTAGAAATTAGAAAAGAAATGTAAACGGTTGACATGATTCATATATGTAACCGTAATCTTAGGAAGTTTGTTAATCACCAACGAGAAAATATTTGATGAAGATGTATAAATGTATTTTCAAAATACTGAGAAAAGGATTTTGATTTTTGGAGAGAGCCGATTGTATTAACAGTTTTCCAATCCATCATAATATATGATACAGGCAAGATTCTGAATCCTACCAATTTGTAGCTATGTGTTCTTCAACCCTGTTTACTATACTTTATTATGTTTTTCATTCAATGTTTTTCTAATGAATAATCAATTTGAAGTTATCTATAAACATCTTTTATAGTTCAGATTGATTTGGATATCAAATTATTTACAGCTTTTCCTCTGAAATTGCTATCAGTGATTTTAAGACCTGTGAATCATTTGAACCTTAATACTTAACTTTTCATTAGAAATCTCATTTTCCTTCTTTATTACCTGTTACAAATATGAGATTATTTCTTGATTAAAGCCTCATATTTTTTAGTAGTACTTCTTTGTTATTTTATAATTCTCAAATTGTTCCAAATCCAGGAAACGACCTCAAATGTATTTATGTTAGTGTTTTGAATTTCAAAATTGTTTTCCCTATTCTCATCTCTTAAAAGTTTGAAGTGACATTTGATTAAATTCTTTCACAATTAAATAAAATCTTATTCTCCATGACTATCCCAAATAGCAGACAACCCAACATTGAACCTGGCCTTCAAGATCAAACCAGTATCGCTCTGAACCTATTTAATACCATCCTACAAACAACAACTAATCGGATCGAATTAGAACGTTCATGGGATGCTATTGAGAGAGATATTAGCATCCAAGAATAACAGGAAGCTAGAGAGAGACAGTTGAGAAACTGATTTTGTTTCACCCTTCCTCTTCAATTCTTATTCTCAAGTTATTCCTTTTTACCATTACGGATGCCTTGACGGTATTCTTTACAGCCTTAAAGTATAAACTCAGGAACAACATCTTTTTGGCGCCATTGCCTGGGAACGAAGAAACAAATCTTTTCCCTGGGAAGAACGACATTGACATTTTCTGTCTTTGATAGTGAACAAGGATAGAAATCCTTCTAAGGCTACTAGTATTTTTCACTTGGTGACTCCACTATAACTAAACTAGCTATTAGCTGAAAGAGCACCAGAAAAAACCTGGACAGCAAGTAGACCTCGCCAGTCTCTGATCTAGAAAAGATTTTAAAATCATGAAAATCACTTAGACAAGTCTTTTTACCCATGCATACTATATGTCAACCTGACTTTACACAGTTAAACATTTCGAAAACTCTTGAAAGATCTGTTTTTCTTCCCCTCTCATATGATACGTTCTCTTTTCCTGAGGTTTCCTCCCAGATTTTCGAGAATCTTCTCCTCACACATTCCGAGCTTCAGCCTCAAATCTAACCATGACTGCACAAGGAGGTGATGGAGCTGGAGGTGGTGCCCCTGGAGGACGAGCAGGTGGTCAAGTACCGCTTCCTGGAATCTTCTCTAATGTAGCTTCTAGATATGCTCCCCTTTTCCTTCCCGTTCCTCTACATGATCTCCCCAAAAATTATATTAAATGTCTTCCGAAATTTACAGGGGAAGGGGATTTGACTGCCTAAGAACATATAAACTTTTTCGACCAATTTGCTGACATCCTCAGAATAGAACATGAAGATGTATATTCTAGACTCCTCGTTCAGACTTTCGAAGGACAGGTGAGGACCTGGTTCTGATCCTTAGCAGCTGGATCTTTAAGATCTTATGAAGAAATTGAAAGTTATTTTATTAGACAATGGGGACAGAGGAAGGACCACCTCTACTATTTGACTGATTTTGGAGCCCTTAGAAAGAAAAACTCTGAATCAGTTCTAGAATTCACTCAAAGGTTCAACAAGTTGTATAATAAAATCTCGGTTGAGGTTAAACCTTCACAACCCGCAACAAAGGTGACTTTTGCTGGTGCTTTTGATCCCGACTTCACCTTATTATTGAGAGAAAGGAGATCAACAGATCTCATGAAAATGTAGGATTATGCACTTGAGATTGAATCAAACATGATGGCACCAAGGAAATTAAAAGAAAAAACATAAACTGGAAACAAAGAAAATAGGAAATTCAAAGAACGAGGTGGACCTTCAAGATTGGGGAAATCCTCGGGAGATAGAATAGACGAGATGGCAAGGGTAATTAGAGAAATTTCAAACAATATCTAAAAAATGAAACTAGAGGAATCAAAAAGAGATAATTTCCCTAGAAAAGATTTTAGAAGAAATCCTGATCCTCAGGTCCCACAGAAAATAATTAAAAATGAAGACCGAAAAATTCCAACCCCCTTCAAAAGTGAAAACTTCATTGGAGAGGAAGATATAGGGGATTTTTAAGAGATTGATGAAGATATTAATAATCTTGGAGACGATAATAAATCACCTTATTTATCGAGACAAGATTACGAAAAATCCTTAAATAAAGAAATTACATCAGAAGACAATGTTAGTAACAATATGTCTGAAGATTTCACCTATCAAGATATCGCAGATGATATCATAGCTGAACTACAGGGAAAATATAATTTAAGACCAATGAACAAAAGTCTCCCAACCATTTCGACAAAAAAGATCTTGCCAAGAGGTGAAACCGATGAGGTGACTCCAAAAGTTGTTGATAAACAACCTGCGAAAAAACACAGTTGATACGCAACCTGTCCAGTCAGAGCCAGTGGAAACACTCCCTGTGAAGACACAAGCTCCTGTAAATGAAAACAAGTCCACATCAAAAAGAAAATATGAAAAGAAAGGAATGGAGGCCCCGAAGATAGAAAACGACAAGGCCCTAGGAAATTTTAATTTGGAAAATGAAATAAATAAAATGAAAATTCCTATTCCCCTTGTTGAATTAGCTAAAAATCCCATATACAGAAAACAAATCGCCAAGATGGTTAACTTTTCTGAAGACGAAATCCAGGATGATGTCATAAACTTAGAATATGACAAGTCAAACATAGTCTTTGGTCCACACTTCGAAGGTGCGAGAGACACTGTGGACCCCTTTTATATCACGTTAACATTGTTTGACCACCTTCTCCATAACTGTATGTTGGATTTCGGAGCTTCCCACAATCTGATGCCAAAGACAATTATGGAAAAACTTGGTCTTGAAATCACAAGGCCCTATGGTGAATTATATTCTTTTGATTCAAGGAAAGTCAAATGAATAGGTATGATTAAAGACCTAGTGGTAGGTTTGGCTCAAATACCTGCTAAAAGCATTCTTATGGATGTAGTAGTCGTTGGCATCCCTCCAAAGTATGGTATGCTATTTTCTAGGTCATGGGGTGCCAAGCTTGGAGGATCTCTCTAGCTGGACATGACATATGTTACAATTCCAGTTTTTGGAGGACAATACACGCGTCTTTACAGAGAAACTAGGTTGGCATTTACGGTAAGTGATCCACACAACCCAAATAATCATCCCGTTTATATTGCTGACCAAGACTTAGGAAATTGTATATTATCTATTGATGACAATTTTGAAGTAGATATAGATGAAAATTGTATAGAAGAAAAAACTGAAAAAGAAGAAATAAAAAAAAATGTATATAACACTAGTGTATGGAAAATGTATTTTGACGGTGCCTCGTCATTCCTTGGAGCCGAAGCAGGAGCACTCCTTGTGGCTCCCGATGATCAATTCGTAATCCCCTTTTCATATAGGCTTCAGTGGAATGTGGATTGTATAAACAATGTATGTGAGTATAAATCTTTAGTGCTAGGATTAGAAACTTCTAGGAGGATGAAAATAAAGAAACTCGAAGTCTTTGGTGACGTCGAGTTAATAATAAAATAGGTAAATTGATAGTACCGGGCCAAGAATCCTAGATTGAGGTCCTATAGGAATTATGTCTGGGATTTAATTGAGAACTTTTTCTCCTCTATGAATGTTCATTTCGTCCCAAGCTATGAAAATCAACAGGCTGATGCTTTAGCCAAAGCAGCATCAACTTTCACACCCCCAACTGCTTTTAAATTAAAGTATCACGTACAAATGAGACATCGACCTTCGATACCGAATAACATACAGCATTGGCAGATCTTTGAGGACGATGAGAAGCTTCAAAAGTTTCTATAATCATTAGATGAATTTGCAGAAACGCACATTGATCAAGAAAATCAAAATGATCTCATTTGGATCATGTAGGAGGGGGAGGATTCTAAAGAGTTTCATGATAAAATCGTGAATCACCGAATGCTCATTCTTAAGAACAACCAAATTCCCAAGGGTCTAATTCCCTTGGAAAGACTATTCAATCAAGAAGATATCCCTTCAAAAACCACCCTACAGCCCCAACCAAAGGAGGTTGAAGATTGTAACATAGGAACTAAAGAAAACCCCCGGATGGTAAAACTATCCAAATATCTATCTACAGAAAATAAAAATAAATACACGGAGTTGTTAATAAAATACAAAGACGTTTTCGCATGGTCATATGAAGAATTGAAAACATATGACACTTCTGTGATCGAACATAAGATACCCCTGAAGCCTAGTGTCAAACCTTTTAAACAAAAACTCCGACAAATCAACCCCATTTTACTACCTGTTATCGAACGAGAAGTCAAAAAACTCCTTGATGCTAAGATAATTGTACCACTGAGATATTCTGATTGGGTAGCCAATCTGGTCCCGGTTAGGAAGAAAAATGGGGAAATTAGACTATGTGTTGATTTCAGAAATCTTAATAAATCCTCTCTCAAAGATAATTATCCCCTACCTAAAATGGACCATGTTCTAGAAAAAGTAGTAGGAGATAATAGGATGTCAATGATTGATGGATTTTCAGGTTACAATCAAATTGTCGTCAGTGATCACAATAAAGAAAAAACAACTTTTACTACTCCTTGGGGTACATTTATGTACGATAAAATGTTGTTTCGATTGATGAATGCAGGTGCTACTTTTCAACGCGCAATGGATATCGATTTCGTTGGCGAACGGGACAAATTTGTAGTTATATATTTGGATGACCTTACTGTTTTTTCTAAATCAGATGAAGATCATCTAATACATCTCAAACATACATTTGAGAAATGTTGCAGGTTTGGTCTATCCTTAAATCCTAAGAAGTCTCACTTCGCTATGCAAGAAGGCAAGCTGTTGGGTCACATCGTATCTCGAAATAGAATTAGAATTGACCCTAAAAGAGTTGAAGCTATAGATACAATAGCTACTCCTAGGAATGTGAAAGAAATCCAGTCATTTTTAGGAAAAATAATTTTTTTGAGAAGATTTATTCCTAACTTCGCTGAAATCATGAAATTTATAACAGATATGCTTAGGAAAAACAACAAAGTGAAATGGATAGCAGAAGCTAAATCATCCTTTGCCCATATCAAGAAGGTTATAAGTGAGGCGTTGGTACTAGCGAGCCCCCATTATCTCAAGGATTTTCTTTTTTTTTCATTTGCCTTTGAACACACACTCGCCACCGTACTCCTTCAGAAGAACGAAGAAGGTTTCGAGCAACCGATAGCCTTCTTTAGCAAAAGTCTCCAAGATGCCGAACTCAGATATAATATAATGGAAAAACAATCATATGCTATAGTAAAAGCGTTAAAAGCTTTCAGAACTTATGTTTTACATTCTAAGGTGATTGCATATGTACCCACTAGCTCTGTAAAATATATTTTGGTTCAAGAAGAGAGTGATGGCAAAAGAGAAAGATGGCTTGCCAAAATTCAAGAGTTCGACTTGGAGGTTAAACCGACAAAATTAGTAAAGGGGTAAGGCTTAGCTAAACTTTTAGAGGAATACAATTTTAGATCTCTTGGGATAAACAACTCTCAAGAGGAGGAAGAGTGGGTAGACGTGAATGAACTTGAGGACCAAATAATGAAAACTGAATTGAAGATAAATTCGCATCATCAAATTGGTACAAGGACATAGTAGCCTACTTACTGACATTGAAATGTCCAAGTGACTTGTCTCCATCCAAAGCTAGAACGCTAAAGCTGTATGCAATCAAATACTGTATTTCCAAAAAATGATTATATTGGAAAGACCTGCTTGGATTCCTCTTGGTCTGTCTGGTCGAGTCGGAAACATAAAAGGTTATAAGTCAATTTCACGAAGGAGTATGTGGAGGACACCACACCTGGAGAGCTACGGCATATTAAATCTTGAGGGTTGGTTATTATTGGCCCAAAATTTTCCCAGACATCAATGATAAGGTATGAGCTTGCAACCCTTGCCAATTTTTTGCAGGAAAACATAAACTCCCAGTGATGCCATTGGTCCTAGTCAAGATAGAAGCTCCTTTTCAGCAATGGGGACTAGATTTCATAGGTGAAATTAATCCTCATTCTAGTGCTCAACACAGATGGATCTGGACCGCTATAGACTACTTCACCAAATGGGTGGAATCTATCCCAACAAGAAAGGCTACTGATTCAGTGGTTATAGATTTATTAGAAGAAAATATTTTGTCTAGGTTCGGCTGTCCCAGAAAGATAGTCACAGACAATGCGCAGGATTTTAAGTCAATTTCTATAGTCAGCTTTTTCCAAAAATATAATATTGTGCTTGGTCATTCCACAACATACTACCCTCAGGGAAATGGTCTGGCAGAATCTTCAAACAAGAGCTTAATCAGTATAATCAAGAAAGTGCTAGATGAAAATAAAAAGTCTTGCCATGTGCATTTGAAGTACACTCTGTGGGAAAATCGGATAGGCACAAAAAATTCTATCAGAACTTCTCCCTTCCAAATGGTATATGGAACAAATGTAGTGTTGCCTATAAACCTAGCACTCCCTGTAATGAAACTATGGCAAGATGAGAAGGAAGAACCAAATCCTCTCACAAGAAGGATAAACCAGCTGATTGAAGTTCAGCAGCACATGGCGGTAGTGGATGAAGGTTGCAGAAGTACCAGGATGACATGAAGATGTTATTCGATCGTAAAGCCAAAGAAACATTTTTCTCCCTGAGGATTTGGTTTTGAGATGGGACGCTCGGAAGGAGGATTCGGGAAAAAATGGTAAATTCGATCACATTTGGTACGGACCTTTTAAGGTAGCATCTCCTGAAGAAAAAAAAAAACATTTCTACTTGAAAATTTGGATGGTAAAATTCTGAACGCCCCTGTCAATGGGCCTTTTTTAAAACATTATATGGAATAATTGATTTCTGGAATTTCCACTGTATATACCGTTTTGTTTTTTATTTTCATAATTTTCTTTAGAAAGTCTATTTTCATTCTGTTAAAAAAAAAATTAAAAAAAAAATGATACTTTTTATATTGTCCTTTCACAGGATTCTGGCTGACAACCTGACAAGAAAAAGCCGCAGACAAACAGCCTGAAAGCAAAAGATAAATTTGCCAAAAATAGGTGATAGATAGGATTTTCTGTTATTTTAAAAAGAAGAATGATAATGGTAAGGAAAAGTTATGAGTTCTAGCAAAGTTCATTTTATAAAAAAAAAAAATTGTTTCAAAAAATGCGTTGCTTATCCCATAAGCTCATAGGTAAATAAAAAAGCATTTTCAATACTTAATCCTTAAGGGTTTCACCTAGAACAAATTAGAGGTAATTGAAGTAAAAATATTTAAGAGAAGAGTTCAAAGGGTTAGGTTTAATTTATAACCTCTATTTTTTGACTTACAGATCATTCGACGTCTCCTTTTTATACTCTCAATTCAGAATCATTTGCTTTTTCGAGTTTCCCATAGAGGTAGGAGAGATTACGTCTTAACTTTTGAAATCGAAAAATAGTTCTAAATCAGTAAGACCAGTCCTCATATTTCTTATTCTACGACTAAACGTGGTTATCCTTAGTATGATTCTGACTCTCTTAGGTTTCTTAACAGTTTGTCTGAGGATTTAAGCTTGCTCAAAAGAAAACCCCTGAAATTAATCTTCCCCTTTTTTCTCTGCAGACTAAGGTGTTTTGATAGTTGAGAAAAGGTTCGTCTAGAGTAATCAAAATAGGTTGAAAAACCTCTATTGCAATTGTTTACAGAGATACCACCCCCGTTATATTAAGTATCATTGATTTCCCCTGCTTCGTATTCATAAGCTAAATATAAGACAGATGGTGAAAGGAAATTCATATTTGATTGCCCCATCTATTCCAAAAGATGATGAAAGGAAATTCAGTAAAAAAGGGACAGATAACTTCACTGGGGTACTGAACAGGCCTGCTGGAAGTGAAGTAATATCTGAGGTATCTGTAAGGTTGTCATACTTATCTACCACTCTACTCTAGTTACCAGTTTTTTCGAAACCGGATCTGCATCCAAAGTCTAGATAGAGCTCCCAATTTTTAAATATAAGTTTTGTTTCAATTAATGCAAGCCGAAAGTCACAAATTTGTTGAGGTTCCTAATATTTCTTTGATCATCTTAATATTAAATTATTTTTAGAGGAGAAGGAGAATATTATGAAGGAGACTACAACTGAGTTTAAAACAAATAAGAACTTTGAAAAGATTTCCAGAAGTTAAAATGAAATCTCTTTTTCCCTCTTTTTCGTCTTCTATAGCAGTGTCGGTAGTGATAAACCCTTGAAACCATTAACCCAATGAAGGAACTAAGTCTACATGTTCTCCTCAACCCACAAGGAGACAAGGTCCCCAGTTGGAGCCTATGTTCAAAAAGTTCTTAAATTTTTTATCCTTAAGGCCTAAATTTTATTTTTTCGGGTTTCAGCTTTTCACAAACCATGAGTTTCGTTATCAATCCCAAACACACAGCACCCTTTTCTCAAAGAATTTAATTATTTGGATAATAAAAGGCAAAGAGGCTTAAAAGAATTAGAAGAAATCCCGACGCCTTTTCTATGAAATCATTTTAATCATGATAAGTTTTAAAACTAATGGATTTAAGGTTAAGCTTGAAGAATTTTCGGGATTCGGGATTTGCTGAAAACATATTTTTCGATACAAATCGAGTCGCGAAATCCTGATCCCCGATTTCCCAAAACTTTGAAGTCTTAGTTAAAAAACGGATTAATTAATTCTCTAATGTGAAAGGTTAAGGGTTAAGATAATCATGTTGTAATTTCGGGATTCGCGGTTCAGTGATAACACATCTCCTGTCATCATGATTCTCGAAATCTTGAATCACGAAACCCCGATCATAGTTCGTGTTAAATCAAACTAATTATGTTTTGGCCTTAATTGTGATTAGTTAGTTAATTAAGATGAGTTTAAGTTCTGTCTTTAAAAAAACCCATCGCGATTTCACGATTTCAGAGATCGGATTTCATCGATGGCATACTTCTCCTGTCATCATGATCCCCGAAATCCGGAAAACGCTTAATCTCAATTAATTACTTCGCTAAAATGTTTTAAGTCTTAATTAACACGTCGCGATTTCGCGATTTCGGAGATCGGATTTCATCTATGACATACTTCTTGACATCATGATTTTTGAAATCCCAAAAAACAAAGTTTTCAGTCTTAATCTATCATTAGCACTAATTAACCTTTTTTCCAAAACAGGGTTAATGATAATCATTCTTTCTAAGTTTTCGTTCATGTTTCACTTTTCGATTAAGTAAAGTGTCCCGAGTTTTCTTTAAAAATCCGAAGACGCCTAAATACAGACATTAAATGCGTATCTCACAAATATATCGTCTGCATTAAATGCATTGAATTCTTATCGGCTGTGTTAATCCCATCACTTTTAAAATTATTCAAAGTGAGCATTTTAATGTTTGTGTTTTTATTTCATCAAGCATAAGAAACACTTAGCTGAGCTCGTTCATTCATTTTCTGTAACAGGTTTTCAATTTAACGTAAAGTCATGGCACCGAGGAAGAGCGAAGATACATAGGAAGGAGATGTCATCTTCGACACCACACCACATGCCATAGACTCCATTAAATCTTGGACTCAAATCTCTGAATTTCTGGAATATGAACTCTAGAATGCTCATCCTGATTTTGAGAATCATTATCGAGACATAGCTGATTCATAGCTTCATAAGATTGTTGCACGCCCGCGGCTCGTGGCATACAATGATATGATCAGTTGGGCCTTGGAAAAGGACGATATCCCAACGAGGATCATGTTAAACGATAAAGGATTTATCATCGGCTCATTCAGGCCAGAACACATACAAGTAATGTATAAACTCTCACCAAATCCTAAACATACTTTTAATGCCGAATTTTTAGCAGAGTTTCAGAGGAAATAATGCATTGAGGCAAACTGAGCATATCCTGATATGATTAGAGAATGGGCGAGGTTTCCAACAAAGTTTAGAGATGATGCCCATGGGATTTACGCTACATCATCCTTGAATGAATACATGGTATGTGTAGCTATTATGCTATGTATACTTTTTGGGAGAAAAGATCCCTTCCATTTTCATGCAGATTGGGTGCCCTTTCTAGAAGAAGCTTCAGAAGGGAATGCTTTTAACTAGCATAAGATTTTGTCAGATAACCTAACACAGGAAATCTCAAAATAAAAAGCAGCAAAATCAAAGGGACAACTAGCAGCCTTTTACATGTTATCATACATTATGAATGCAATCTGTTATGTGACTCCTTTTCCCTTAATGAATTGGAGTTGGAACATTTCCTGTCCAGAACCCATTCATAAATATCACTCGGCCCTTTGGGAAGAAAATGCTAAGGATGCATTTTATGAGGTTTGTCATTTTATTATAATTCCGATGCATAAAATATTTTTTGGATGCGAACCCCCTCACATTTCTGATGCAATCATAGAAAATATTAAAGCAATTTCCGACTGGTTTATTGAGGATAATTTTTCCTACATTAGGGTTTATGGTTGTTCCATTCCCCCTCATGCACTCCCTAAATTCATACCAGATAGATTGGTGTGCAGGGAGGTAGCCCATCAGATAGTAAAGGGCGGCATTGGATTAGAACTAAAAGCAGCTCAGAAGAAGTCATGGCCAACTTTCCCTGTACATATTGGGAAATTTTCTTTATTAAATCTAGGCCATTCTAAGGTAGAGGCTGAATCATTAGAAGAAGTGAAATTAGTAGATATTGAGCACAGAAAGTATGACCCCTACCAAATAATAAGCAGGCATTTTATACATTGTAATCTAAAGGCCTATGAACATGAAACATCTATCTATGATGATGTATTCAAGGATGTTAAATCCTATGAAGAAGTACTGAACAGAGTATAGGCCATGCCACCTGAATCACTGACCAGGTTCGCGTCATTCCAGGGCCATAGGAGAAGTTGCCTACCCAAGAGTTTATAGGGTGAAGTTTCGACCACACCTCCAGAGTAGGAAGGGCCTCCTCTAGGGTTTGAAACAAATACACAGAACAAAGAAAATCCCAAAGGAAAGATGAAGGATAATGAGATACCTTCCCAAGACACAGAGGGTTCCCAGAAAAAAGAATCATAGACAGGGAAGGGAAAAGAGATGGAAACACCCCCATAAATCCCTAAGGATGTTCCAGAAAAGACAGGAGGAACAACATCAACAGCGCTTGGAAGTCCCATCACTTCCTTAACCCCATTGCAGTCAACTTATGGAACCCCCCACGAAGGAGCTCTGTATGTCAGCGATCTAGAGCCAATTTCAAGGGATGAGATCCCTCCATCAGATTATTTTTTCAGTAAAAAGAGAAGAGCAATCTTGAAACAAGAATTCATCCGAGAGGAGAGGGGATGATTAAAAAACATAGGGTCATTATAGATGGAAAGAAGCTTAAAGATGGAGAATTTTTTACAGAGTTAGCAGGTATGATGGGTGCTAGAGCATCGACAAATATATATTATGTTGGCAGTTTAACAACCATGCTTGAACAAAAAGACCAAACAATAACTCAGCTACAAGAAAAATTGAAAGAAACTGAGAGAAATATCAGTTGGGGAATACAAAAGGGTCTAGAACAAGCTACACTAAAAGATATTCTAGAAATTCAGAAAATGAAAATAGACTTAGAAGAGGCAAAACAAATAATATAGGTCACACAGGCACAGGTCTAAAAGCAGGAAGAAGAAAATAAACAGTTACAAGATAAAATTAGTTCTATTACTAATCAAATAGTAGAACTTGAAATTTTCAGGACACAAGCATTGGGAATACATTTGAAAATAGAAGAACAACAACAGAAAGTGTTTTTGAATCTGGAAGTAGTCCAGAATTGCTTTCAAGAAACAAATAAATCCTTGGAGAATGTTTTCCAGAAGGAAAGGGAAGTGAAAGAAGCTAGAACGACTTTCCAAAAGGCAGTAGCCCTCTCAACAAAGGAAGAAGTCGGAAGGATTCAGAAATTATCCATTTCAAAATAGGTTAAAGGAGACGTAATGCTTAAAGTGTGGGAAGCAGACCTGACCAAATATAAAAGAATAACCAGAGATGTCAATGATGATTGCCAAGGAATTTTTGATCTCTTAGAAAGGACTTCATTGCATATCGGAAAAAATGGTTGTCCTGGATTATTAGGTGAGATTAACATGGCCAAGCACCAGCTAACGTTCAAAGAAGATCTGGAGGAATTGAAGATAGAGATCTCAAAAATTAAATTAATCAATATCACAAAAATTGACAAATGGATGGTGACACCGAACCTAAAGTTGCAAACTATTAAGTTCACAGGGAAGATGATAGAAGATCGTTTGCCTGAATTACAGAAAAGATTCTTCATGTTTGAAGCAAAAGAGATACCAGACGCTCCCAGAGTTTTTGTGAAATTTTTAGGAAAGTGTGTTCACTGTCTTGAGGTGGAGAAAGGAAGTTCATCAACACAAACGTAAAAGATTTTTTTTTTTTTAATATTTTCATCATTAGAAATTAGAAAAGAAATGTAAACGGTTGACATTATTCATATATGTAACCATAATCTTAGGAAGTTGGTTAATCACCAACGAGAAAATATTTGATGAAGATGTATAAATGTATTTTCAAAATACTGAGAAAAGGATTTTGATTTTTGGAGAGAGTCGATTGTATTAACAGTTTTCCAATCCATCATAATATATGATATAGACGAGATTCTGAATCCTGCTAATTTGTAGCTATGTGTTCTTCAACCCTGTTTACTATACTTTATTATGTTTTTCATTCAATGTTTTCCTAATGAATAATCAATTTGAAGTTATCTGTAAACATCTTTTATAGTTTAGATTGATTTGGATATCAAATTATTTACATATTTTCCTCTGAAATTTTTATCAGTGATTTTAAGACCCGTGAATCATTTGAACCTTAATACTTAACTTTTCATTAGAAATCTCGTTTTCCTTCTTTATTACTTGTTACAAATATGAGATTCTTTCTTGATTAAAGCCTCATATTTTTCAGTAGTACTTCTTTGTTATTTTATAATTCTCAAATTGTTGCAAATCCAGGAAACGGCCTCGAATGTATTTATGTTAGTGTTTTGAATTTCAAAATTGTTTTTACTATTCTCATCTCTTAAAAGTTTGAAGTGACATTTGATTAAATTCTTTCACAATTAAAGAAAATCTTATTCTCCATGACTGTCCCAAATAGCAGACAACCCAACATTGAACCTGGCCTTCAAGATCAAACCAGTATCACTCTTAACCTATTTAATACCATCCTACAAAAAAAAACTAATCGGGTCGAATTAGAACATTCATGGGCTGTTATTGAGAGAGATATTAGCATCCAAGAACAACGGGAAGCTAGATAGAGACAGTTGAGAAACTGATTCTGTTTCACCCTTCCTCTTCAATTCTTATTCTCAAGTTATTCCTTTTTACCTTTACGAATGCCTTGATGGTATACTTTACAGCCTTAAAGTATAAACTCATTAACAACAACACTAAAGAACCGAATCCCCACGGATTCAATGCCGACCGAGAATTTTATTGTCGCATACTACATAAAAGGCTTACATCAAAACATAGCTATTTGGGTAAAGAGGTCCAAGAAAGCGACATTGATAGAATCCTTCGAAGAGACCAGTCAGATTGAGAAAGATATTCTTAGCTTAAAAGACAATACTGGTAACGAGATAGAGACTAGTTCATCCTCCAAGAAGAAAATCGAAATCCTTCCTAGACCTCCCCAAAACAAAGCTCAACCAGAAAGTTCAGATCTAGAGAACTTACAGAAAGTCATTCAGAAGTTATCCAATCAAGTTATAGGCTTGGAAAGGTCGGCTAAAGAAGCTTCTTCGAGAAAAGGGCCTTACAAACCCCCTTTTAGGAAGCCTTTTCCTACAAATCGACCTAACTCAAATTCTGAAGACCTGAATCTAGAAAGTCTACAATTTGCTATTCAAACGATCCTAGAAGCACACGATAACTTGATTCCTCCTGAGATTCTTGAAGAAGTAGCTGAACAAGAGATAGTAGAAGAAGATGAATCCTCTCCGAACATTTTTGGACATTTTTCGGATAGCATTTTTCAAGCTAATTTCGAAATAGTGCATCCTTACAATACTAGGAGCAAGACAACAAATAAGCCTTCTTCTGAAATTGAGACTACTTTGCCTCCAAAACAATCTAAATCAATTGAAACTAAACAGAATCCAACAAACCCAAGTTTAGATTATGATTTGATTGAAGATCTAAAAAATCTTAGGGCTAACATTTATGTTTATGAATTATTAAAATTCCCTTTCCTTTTGCAAAAGATGCTGCAGAATATTGTGGACAATAGAAAAAATAGCAATCTGAATAGAAACAAAGGTGTTCAAAACAACCCCAAAATTCCTCAGAAGGCCTCCGCCAAAACTACATCCGAGCCTCATGATAAAAGAGACCTTCCTGTAAATAATGTAACAAATGTAGATAAACCAGTTTTAGAGGCTGAGATTAAAAAACAACAAACTTCTATTGTTAATACTCACAGAAACGTCCCTCCATTTTTGTTGACTTTTGAAATTTTCAATTGGAATGTACATAACTATATGGTAGATTCAGGTGCGTCATCTAACATAATGCCTTGGTTTGTTTGTGAAAACATTAATGCCGAAGTTCAACTGTCTAGCTTGAAAATTATCCAGCTTGATCGAAGTAGTGTTAAAGTGATAGGCGAATTAAAAAATGTGCTTATAAGATTGTCATCTAATCCTAAAGTCCATCAAGTGATTGATATCATTGTTGTAGATATCCCAGAGGTATATGGTTTGTTTTTAAGTAGAGATTGGTCAGAACAATTACATGTCTATTTTGCAACGGATTGGTCTCACTTGTGGCTGCCCGAGAAAGGAAGGCCTAACAGAATCAAGGTAAATCGTGAAGGTTATCTTAAGTTCACGGTAACTGATTTAAATGATCCCAATGAACCATTCACTCCTTCTACCAATTCGCCTGAAATACAGAGGATGGACACCTTTTTCGGCAATTTCATGGACGAAACTTCTACCATCACCGACCCAGAACAACAATCTAAAATTATGACATGCACAGAGTCAACAACCTCCTCTGAGTGGTCACATGCACCTGACAAAAATCAAATATGGTCTCTTTACTTTGATGGGTCAAAATCTAAGGAAGGAGCTGGTGTAGGGTGCATGCTCATCGATCCAGCAGGTAACAAGACTCTGATTTCTTTCCGGTTAGAATTCAAATGTACAAACAACATGGCTGAATATGAGGCACTCTTGCAAGGTCTCAGAAAAGCACTAGATTTGAACATTCAAAATTTAACTATCTTTGGTGATTCATAAATCATGGTTAGACAGGTAAAAAATTCTATCCGCTGTTTATCTCCACACCTAAAAATATATCAGACTGAGGTATGGAATTTGATGAACAAGTTTTCTTCATTTAACATATATTTTATTCCTAGATTGAATAATTCTGAAGCTGATTTGTTAGCTAACCTTTCCTCAAAACTTTTTCCTACAGAAGGCCTATCTCTGAATGCATTTTCCGTCGAACTACTATTCAGCCCGTTCGTCCCAGGCAACATCACGAATTGGAGAGTCTTCGATGATGATCAACAGATCATAAGTTTTCTACATATGGAAGAAACTTTCCAGGGCGTAGTGATCGACGAAGGTACCCATGATGAAAATCTTCATGACTTTACGACAATACAAGATCTGAGATCCCTAGAATCTGCATCATACATGGTAAACTCTATCCCAAAATCTGTGGTTAGGTTAGAAAAATTTTATGATCTTCATGATAAGTTCAGAAAATCAGTGAATTGTAAAACGAATAGTTCCTCTTTGACACATCAGAAAGTAAATTTGGGAACTAAAGATAACCCACAATGCATAAATTTAGGGTTGGGGTGTTCTAAACAAGAAAATGTAGCTTTTATCAAGTTGTTTAAGGAATTCAAATATGTTTTTTCCTGGACATACAATGACCTAAAAGCCTTTGATCCTAACATCATACAACACATTATTCCCATGAAACCCCAGACCCAACCTTTTCAACAAAAGTTAAGGAAAATGCACCCAAAACTCGAACCAATGGTCAAGAAGGAATTAAACAAACTCCTGAATGCTAAAATAATCTTCTCGGTAAGGCACACACAATGGATCTCTAATA
The DNA here is from genome assembly GCA_032191745.1 of Picea mariana. NCBI lineage: Eukaryota > Viridiplantae > Streptophyta > Pinopsida > Pinales > Pinaceae > Picea > Picea mariana. Next base: position 6,811 of record JASDQU011378060.1, on the reverse strand, counting down.
TTGTCCCCGTCAGAAACAAGAGTGGTGAAATCTAACTATGTGTCAATTTCTGAAATCTTAACTGAGCGTCTGATAAAGACAACTACCCTATCCCTCCAATGGAACATATCTTTCAACAGGTATCTGGTTCTGAAAGATTATTCTTGTTGGATGTTTTTTTAGAGTATAACCAAGTCCTTATGTCTCCCTCAGACCAACTCAAAACTACTTTCCGTACCCCATGGGGCACCTACGCTTATAGAAAGATGCCCTTTGGACTCATAAATGCTGGTTCCACTTTTCAAAGAGCGATGGATATCACTTTATGTGGCTTAATCAATCAATCTGTAGTATTTTACCTGGATGATGTCACTGTCTTCTCAAAAAATAAAGAAGATCATCTAGCTCATTTAAGATATGTTCTACAGCGATGTCGTAAGTACGACATTTCTTTAAATCCTAAAAAAATTGTCTTCACAGTAGAACAAGGTAAGCTCCTTGGATTTACTGTATCAAATGAAGGGATGATTATCGACCCTGAAAGAACCCAAGTCATTTTGAAACTTCCCCCTCCCTCATCAAAAAGTTCCATGCAATCTTTCTTAGGTCAGATAAACGTTTTTAGGAGATTCATCCCCAGCTTTTCAGAAATGGTGAGACCATTACAAAAATTAATAAAAAAGGATGTACAGTACCATTGGGAACCTTTAGAAATTCAGGCTTTTGATTCAATAAAAAAGGCCATAATAGATGCTCCTTCTCTAATGAGCCCTGATTTTTCATGAGACTTTACCCTCTACATGTTTTCCTCTGATCGATGTTACGCTGCTATCCTAACTCAAAAGAACGCTGAAAACAACGAAGTCCCAATTGCCTTTATGAGCTCAACCTTCAAGGGGGAAAAATTAATTACCGAGCAGTAGATCAACAAGCCTATGTTTTTTTTAATACAGTGAAACACTTTCGGTCTTATCTATTGAAATCTAGGATGAAAATCATTGTCCCTTACCTGACTGTCAGAAATTTGTTAGTACAGAAAGAACTAGGCGAAAAAAGGGCAAACTGGGTCACATCCTTATAGGAATATGACATAGAAATCACCCTAGCACAAATTGTAATAGGCCAAGTTTTATGCAAGTTGGTCGTCGATTCAGCTGTAGGACAACAAAATGAAACTGATATGTTAACTCCATATCAACACTATCGAAATCAAATCTCTTGTGCACAAAACCCTGTTAGTTCCCGGTACGATGACATCAAATTTTGTCTTATACATAGATCAGCTCCCCGTCACCTTGATCCCCAAAAAAGGAGAGCACCAAGATTAAAATCTTCTTCTTTTCAGCTGATTTATGGTATTTTGTTTCTCCAAAATTTTGATGGAATACTTATGCGCTGTCTTGAAGAAGATGAAGCAGAAAAAGTCTTATTGGAATTACATGCAGGGGAAGCTGGTGGGCATTTCGATTGAGACACCACCACCCATAAAGTATTAAGAGTAGTTTATAGTTGGCCTACCCTTTTTAAAGACTCTCATGCCTTATGTCGCAAGTGTGTGATTTGTCAAAAGGCATCCAGATGGATACAGAAACCAACATTCCCTTTGCAACCAGTTTCGGTAGACTCCCCTTTTCAGCAGTGGGGCTTGGATATTATAGGCCCAATCAATCTGGCATCCTCGCAGCAACATAAATACATCATAACAACCACATATTATTTCACCAAGTGGTCCGAGGCTGCCCCATTAAAAGCTGTAAATACCAGCCAGGTAATATCCTTCTTGAATTCTAATATTATCACTTGTTTCAGTATCCCTGAATGCCTGGTATTTGAAAATGCTTCTTATTTTTCGTCTCTTGAAATGAGTGATTTCGCTCTAGAAAAGGGAATTAAATTAAAATACTCTGCCAGTTATTACCCCCAAGGCAATGGTTTGGCAGAATCAACTAATAAAAATCTGATCAAAATTATAAAGAGAACGGTCTACGAAAACCATAAAAATCAGCATAACACACTGTTAAACGCAATCTGGGCTGATAGAGTAACCCCTAAAACTGTTGTGGGCACCTCACCTTTCTTTCTCGTTTACGATAGGGAAGTGATTCTTTCACCGCATGTCCTTCTTCCATCTCTCCAGTTATCGCAGAAGGTACAAGAAGAATATTGTCCCCCCTTGGAGAGTCGACTTAACGTTTTGTTAAAATTAGAGGAAGTAAGGGCTCAAGAAAAATGAAAGTTGGATCAACATCAACTCATTGTTAAAAACTGGTTTGATTCCAATTCTGCCTCTGACAAAATTTTTGAGGCAGGTGTCCTTATCCTAAAATGGGAAAAACCTCATGAGGGAAAAGGAGAGCATAATATGTTTCATAACTTATGGTTGGGACCATTCTTAATTGCTGAGAAACTAGGTCCCAGTTCCTTTCACTTACAGAACTTAGAGGGACATCCAGACACCTTCCTAGTGAATGGCCAAGCTCTAAAAAAGTACTTTGCCTGATGACACTCCCATACACCCGTTGTAAATATTTTTTGTTTGGTTAGTTGTTTGTTTTTCTTTTTTGGTTTGTTTTGGTTCTAATTTCTGCTTATCGGTCTTTCTTTTGAAACACATATGTTTGCACCATGGGCCAGCTCAGACAAAGAAAAAAAAAAAATTCCCCTCGAAAATGACTGCTAAAAGTTGTTAAAACATCAATTGTTGTATTTCTCTGAAATTGCAGCTTTGTTGAAGATGACTTGTTGTTTGAAAAGTGTTTTCTTGGTTTCAATCTGCAATTGAAGGTATTCACGACCATCTATAAAAATCCTTTTTACGTTGTCCCTGTTCTTTAAGAGAACAACTCAATGATGTCTCCCCGTTCTTGAAAGTTAGTTTTATTAATAAACGATTTCTAGATCTTAATGAAGGACAACTAAAAAAAAAAATTTCAAGGTCTGTGACATATTATAATGTGTTAAAAAACAAGAATTTTCAGCATCACCCCGCTCTATTGAATATCTTTAAAAACTAATATAAATTTTCAGAGAGCTGTGGGAAGTTCTTGTAAACCCGCCAGGACACTGAACAACTCTGTTGGTAGTGGGTAAGTGCATCCATGATGCCAAGATAACTTCGTCAGGGTACTGAGCAGGCCCGCTGGCAGTGAAGCAATGTCAGGTAAAAGAAAATTCTCATATTTGGATTCTGTTTTGACCTTAAACGTCCTTCATTCTGATCTGGAATTTCTTGACAGGATACAGATATCAGAGTGGGTTAATTGACACCCCTGTCGAGGCTTTGGATGCCTGCTGGCAGCAACGGCCCTGTCAACAGTATTGAATATTTTAACTTTAACATCGTGGCCTCTTTTGCTAAGATTGTCATCAGTTTTCGTCTCTTTAAAAATAACAGTTTTCTGAAACTGGAATGCATTATAATTATTTGGGATGCTCAAATAGATTTTCAGTTGCTTTCGATTTGAAGTTTGTTCTAATTATTCTAATCTAAACTCGTTCATTTGGCAGAGATAACTGCTTCTCCCATCTTGTCGCCATTGTTGGCAACAAATATATAATAATCATTTTTATAAGCTGCCTACATAGGGTCTATGAAATTTTATTACTCTTCATAAGAATTTCTCTTAACGATAGTTGTAAATCATCGCATTTTACCTATCATCTATTCATGCTTCATCTTTCATGACTGACAACATGAAAACTTGCAATTATCATTGTCATTTAAAGCATATCGTTTATTACAGAATTGCGATTTCATGCTATGAGCATGTTTCTCTCATCGTTTGTTACCCTTTCGATTCTAAGAGTGCATAAGAAACTTATGGTTGTTTGAACGAAAGACCCCCATTAATTGATATTTGATTTTTGTATCGATTTTGGTTAGATGTTTGATCATATTTCTTTCATCAAACCTTTGGCTATTCATTTTGTGTAAACTCACCTATCTTTGCAATCAAACTTGGATGCCCGTACTTTGCTTTCAAGTACTCTATGTAACCAATGCCAAGGTGACATAGGGCGTACAACATGCCATTACTCCTTAGCATGGTCTCAGGCTTCACGATTTTTCTCACACGCATTGTGACTAACACCTCTGCCCACCATTTGAATCATCACAACTTGTATTGATGAGGCTCATGGCTATGGCTTTGTTTCTTTTTTCCAAACCCTACCTGTGTGTTCTGTGTTAATTACCCATCCATTCGGCATGGCTCCAATGGTAAGGGTTGAACCGAACGACGTCCATACCCTACTTTCGTATGATAATGCTAGGGAGGATTTGGAAAGGAATGGTTGGCATTTGTTCATCGAAAAAATTCATGGTTTTAACCTTCAGGTCACCCAAGAGTTTGCCTTAACCTTTGATGGTTGTAGGGCAAAAATAGGTGATGTGCAATTGGAAGTAACAGAAGAGTTTTTAAGCCAAGCCACATGATTGCCAGTAGTTGGTCAGAAATGGTTCAAGAATGTGAAAGTGGAGGAGGTCCCTTGGACATTACTGTTTACCTCACGAAAAATAACCAACTGTGATCGAGGTATGCCGATTTCATTCTTGAAACCTAGGTGGCATGATTTACTTGCTGTAATGAAATAATTCATCACATGTGATGGACAATTCAGACTTGTTTTCCTATATCATCTATGACTACTTATGAGTGTTATTGGTTTTCTGTTGAATATGCCTTACTACCTACTCAGAAGTCTGTATAAAATGGGTAAATGATTTAGGAAACAAAGGTCAGATTCAAGTTTATTTCATCATGGTCTAATTAAAATCATCCTTATGCACCAGTTACAGTCACAAAATGATTGTTGGGATGCGTTCATTTCACAAAATGGTTTTGGCAACTATGAGTTGGGACAGGTAGATAAGACGATCATTGTGGAAACAATTGTGAACCCTACGGCCTCTTCTCCACCGCTCCAAGCCTGTGATTTTTCCCTTAATAATGAACCCTCGAGCTTCCCTAACGTCATTCAACAGGATAGTCGATCGGGTTCACATCTAAAGGATAGCACTAAAACTTTTAAGAAACCTACAAGAAAGAAGCTAAAGGATGTTGATGTAAATTTCAAGAACAAAAGGGTTGGTCGTTTAATTTCTCAATGTGCTCGAAATAAAATGAAACCCCATGCAGACACAATCAACACGATTGAAGTGAGCAAAGATTCAAACTCAGAAATTGAAAAATTCCTGGTTGAAGAGGACCCCGTGTCATTCGGGCTATACCCTAACCGACCATATGACTATGTTAACAATCTGCCTCCTTGTCTAAAGGACAGCCCAAAATTTCTTGGCATCCAACTTTGTGATAAGCCTACCAT
>JASDQU011378058.1:0-24063 GCA_032191745.1 Picea mariana | reverse complement strand
AGTGCGCCAGAGCGGGATGTTACANCCAATATATAAGGTCCAACATCAAAAAGGGTCCAGATCACTTGCGAGCAAGTTTCCTCAAAGAATAAGTGGTCTCAGTGCGCCAGAGCGGGATGTTACAAATCCGCAAAGCATCTTCCCGTGAGAGCTTTCAGCATAAGGGGACCACTTTGGAGTTCATCCATTTGTGCACCTTATCAATCATGATAATACAATAATGAGTCATCTATACATTTTTCCAACAATGCATCATATACCAATGAAACCACGTTGATCCATATTCATCATGTATTAGTGACAATGCATTGATCCATCTTCATCATATCAATGACAACTCATTGATCCATCTTCATCTATGCATTCTCATCAAGGAAAATACATATTATATTACATCAATCATCAATCAATCAATCCTTTGACATCAATTAATCACTTGACATCAATCAATCAAGCCATTGGCATCAATGACAACTTGATCCAACAATAAGGATAAGGGTTAGGGGTTATAGTGAATATAATTTACAAGGGTCAATTCTTAAGGAATAGATTAGTTTTAGGCTTGGTGATATAGGCTACAATGGATAATTTGTTGGGGGTATGTATATATTTTGAATTATATTTTTGTACTGATACCTGTTAGGAGTTATAAGGGTGATATGGTTTAATAGCTATAACTTATAATAGTTATGGGTTAGGGATAACAGGGTTTGTAAGTAATGGGTTATAGGTGTTAGAATTATAGAGGATAAGGTTAGTTTTTAAATATTGTTATAGGACATATACATGTAATTGCTTATAGTATTAAGGGTTAAGGGATATAAGGGTAAATGTTATTATAGATTATGGATTTAAGGTTATAGGGTTTATATGAATTAAGTTTTATCAAGATTTCATATTATTATAATTAAGTATTACATTTTAGGGATTTTAGTTGTTATATGGACTATGTGCTGGAATGCTTTAGATATTATATGGGTGATTGATGCGATAAGTTATAGGAGTTATCAATTAGTAATGTTAGGAGTCTGGTTTTATGATAGATAATGGTTATAGGGGTTTGGAATTAATGTCTTAAAATAAGAATTATGTGTTTCGCTTATAGGTTATTAAGGTTAGGGGTTATGTGTTAGGGTTTGCGAGTTAAGGGTTTATAAGGATTAATTGTTAAGGGTTATAAATACTAGTGATTGTTATTTAATGTTGATAGGGGTTGGAAGTTGTAGGAGTTATGTATTCTATGTGTTAGGGGATACATAGATTAATATTTAGATGTGATATGGGTGATTAGGGTTATATGAATTGTAGGTTATAGTGGTTATGCATATAGCTTAGGGGTTATAGGGATTATATGTTATAGAGGTTAATGAGTGTCAATAGATATTATATTGATTAGGATATATTGGTGTTATGGAGGATATGTATTTAGAGTTATAGGAATGATTTTTGTTAAGGTTTTTATCATTTCCATGTAATGAATCATATAGGTTAGGGGTTATAACAATTATAAGGTTAGAAAATATGAGTTGTTAAGGGTGGGCGATAAGGATTATAGATGTTAGGGTATTTAAAGGTTATATAGATTAGTAGTTGTATGAGTTAGATGTTACCGTGGTTACACATTTTTAAGGGAGATATGGGTTAGTCGTTTTGTGGGTTATTATGGTTAGGGTATATGGACTATAAAGGTTAGGGTTTATATAGGTCATATGGATTAGTGGTTATATGGATTAGGGTTATATGTTTTATGGTATATATGAATTAGTGATTATAAGGGTTACATGAGTGTTGGTTGAGGGATGGAAGGGGATACGAGTTATAAATAATATAAGGGATGGGGTATATTGTGATGGGATATATGGGTAAATATTTGAATTGTATACACAATATAGGGATTTACCTTTATAAGCGTTCAAGGTTAGAGTGGTTAAGGATTACATGCTTGAGGTTAGGGGTTAAAAATATTTGGTATTATAGGTTATAAGGATTAATCATTACAAGCATTGGTTGTTATAGGGTTATAGAGGTTATAATTAATGTTATGGTAAATTTTTATAGTGGTTTGGGATTAGGGTATAAAGGTTTGGAGCTATAACAATTGATGACTTTTGTTTTTATGAATGAATGTATATATTTCTAAAGTGTTATAATGTTAAATGTTGAACAGTTTAAAGGGGCTCTGAGTTTTGTGTTATAGGGTTTAAAGTCATTAGGATAGGTTTTGGTGTTATAATATAATGTCGATAAAGGTTAAAGATTGTAATGTTTAGGTATTTCTATCAATAAGGGTTATAGGGTTAAGGGTTCATAGGGTTTATAGGAATTACACATTAGAGGTTATAAATTTTAGGTTTTACAATGGTTATAGTATTATAGTTATGTTTTATATTGGTTATGGACTATAGTGATCAAGTATCATGGATTATAGGTGTTATTTATAGTAGAGGGGAAGTGTTTTAGAGGATATGGGTTGTAATTATTTGGTATAAGGAACAATGGGAATTATATGTATTAGTATCATAGGTATTATGATAATTTGAGGTAGGGATTAGGGTTCATATGAATTAAGGGTAATATAGGTTATATGTAAGAGGGATTAGGAACTATAGTGTTGAGGGTTATAGTGATTAGAATTTATAAGGGTTGGGTTTTAAGGGTTAAATTGGCTATACGATAGGTGTTACTATTTAGATTTTAATAGTGATACGAGTTAGGAGTTATGAGGGTTATACAGTTAAGTATCTATGACTTACATTAGTTAAGAATCTGGGATAATCAAGTTTGGAGGAAAAGGGTTATAGGTTTTAGGTTTATAGAGAACAAGGGTGGGTAGTTAAATATATTTATAGGGAATATAAATGTAAGGTTTTATAGGATTAACATTTAGCAGATATGATGGTTAAGGGTTTTATAAATGATATATTGTGGGTTATAGCGTTTATATGAATCAAGGTTTACCAAGATTACGGCTTATTGTAATTATCGATACCATGTTAAGGGTTTTAGGATGTAGTTATTATATGGGAGATATGTTAAAAAACTTTAGGTAATATAAGTGTGATTGAGGTTATAGGTTATAGGATTTAGTAGCTATTAATGTTAGGGGTCTATTTTTATAATAATTTGTGGTTAGAGGTGCTTGGAATTAAGGGTTTATAATATGGGTTTTGTGGTTGGGTTATATTTTATTATGGTTAAACGTGATGTGTTAGGGTTTACGAATTATTATAAGGATTATAAATATTAGGGTTCTAAATATTATGATAGGTGTTTGGAGGGTTCTAAATATTATGATAGGTGTTTGGAGGGTTCTAAATATTAGTGATTTTTGGTTAATCGCACAAGGATTAAAAGCTATTGGAGTTATGTATTCTTTGTGTCATGGTATAAAAAGCTTAGCCATTATATGTAATAAGGGTTATTAGGGTTATATTAATTGTAGTTTATGATAAGGTTTCCTAATAAGATGTCATAAAGGCTAGGTGTTATAAATATTATAAGGTTATTGTTTATGAGTTGTCAATGGTAGGAAATAATGATTATATATGTTAGGGTATATAAGGGTTATATGGGTTAGGGGTTACCATGGTTATACAAGTTAAGGAGAACATGAGTTAGTGGATATATGGGTTATTAAGGTTAGGGGATATGCATTATAGAGGCTATGGTTTATAAAAAATATATGGATTAGTATTTATATAGGTTAGAATATAGGGGTTATGAGGGTTATACGGGTTAAGGGATATTTGAGTTAAGGGTTAGGTACCTTTTAAACCAATAATAATGGGGTTACATATTATCGATGTTAAAAGGATTTGTAAGGTTTTGAGATTAGTGATAATATGGCTTATAGGGTTAATGGTTCATTAGGTTTATAGGAGTTGGGGATTAAAAGTTATATAGTTTAGAGTTTATAATTTTTAATTATTAGTAGTTATAAGGTTATGGTATTATGGTTAAGGGTTATATGGGTTAGGGAATATTTTGTTCAAGAACCAATGATTATAGGTACTAGGTGTTATAGAGGTGAAGTGTTTTAAATGATAGAAATGTTAAATGAATAATGGGCATAGATTAGGGTTCATATGAGTTAAGGGTAATATGGGTTATATGTATGAGGGATTAGGGACTATAGGGTTAAGGGTTAAGAGTTATAGTGATTAGAGTTTATAAGGGTTGATTGTTAAGAGTTAGATTGGTTATGGGATAGGTGTTACAAGATACAAAGGAAAATTTGTAGAGGGTATATGTATTAAACGTTATAGTTTAGCAATGGTAGGTGTTATAAATTATAACATTTATATGGTTTAGTATCTATGAATTATAGTAGTTAAGGGTTATGGAAAATAGTGTTTAAAGGTAAGTAGTTATAGGTTTCAAGGTTATAGAGGATCATGGCTAGTAGCTAAATATTTCTATAGGGCATATGCATGTAAGGGTTTATAATACTGAGGGTTAAGGGTCATAAGAGTGAAACATTTTATATATTAAGGGATTCCGGTTATAGAGGTTTTATATGAATTATGAGTTATCAAGATTAGACATTACTATAATTAAGGATTGCATATTACAAGTTTCATGATTTATTTGTTATATGGGTCATTTGTTATATCTTTCAGATATTATAAGCATGATTGAAGTTATAAGAGTTATAGTTTTATAGTAATTAATGATTATATGGGCATGGATTTAGGGATTTAGAATAGAATTTACATGTTTGGGTTATATGTTATAAGGGTTAGGGTTTGGGAGTTATATATTTTATAAGATGTATTTATTAAGGGTCATATATATTAGTGATTATTTTAGTGGCCATAGGGGTTAAATTCTATAGGATTTATGTATTATATGTGTTAGCAGATACATAGGTTAATGATGAGATGAAATAGGGGTTACTAATGTTATATTAAGTATAGGCTATAATGGTTAAGGGTACATGGTAGGGGTTATAGGGATTATGTGCCACAAATGTTGTAATTGTTAGGAGTAATAGGTTCTTAAGGATTAGGGATCATAAGAATGTGGGGTGGTAGAGAATATAGGGATACAAACATTATACAGATTATAGATGTCATGCATTTAGAGTTATAGGGATTGTTTATCTTAAATGTTTTATGTTTTCTGGTAAGGCATAGTAAGGGTTAAGGCTTATAAGTGTCAATATTTGTGGGTTATGCAATTTTAAGGTATTTTTTAGTGGTGAATTTTCACTGATTTACTTTGTTTTGACTTATATATCTATATCTATATCTATATATATATATATTCACTAATTTGTCATTTTCCCTTTAAAATCCAATTTATAGACGGGGTTAAGAGTTATAGATATTATAAGTGATGGGGTATATTATGAGGGGATATATGAATACAGATTTAAATTGTATACACATTACAAGGATTAAAATTTATAATCCTTCAAGGTTATAGTGGTTAATGATTAGATTCATGAGTTCAGGGGCTATACGTACTGGTTATTATAGATTATAGGGATTAAGAGTTATAATAATTTGGTGTTATAGGGACTAGCTGCTTCATATGGGTTATAGAGGTTATAATTGATATTAGTGGTTTGAGATTAGGGATTAGGGGTTATAGATGTTAGGAGTTATAAGGATTCTTGATTGGTTCTTATATGAATGATGGGATATAGTTTTCAAGAGTTGTAATGTTAAATGTTGAAGGATTTAAAGGGATTTGGGATATATGGGTTATCGTGTTTACATTCATTAGGCAGTAGTTGTAGTTATAAGGAAAAGGTTTTGGCATTATATTGTAAGGATGGTAAGGGGGTTAAGGGTTGTAAGGGTTGGGGATTGTTGACAAAAGGAGTTATAGGGTTAAGGGTTCATAGGGTTTATAAGGTATGGGGATTAAAGTTATATAGTTTTGGGTTAATAGTGTTTGACTGTTAATTATTATAATGATTATAGCATTATGGTTAGTGGTTATGTTGGTTATGGACTATAGTAGTAAAAAATCAATGATTATAGGTATTAGTTGAACTTGTAGAGGTTAATTGTTTTAGAGGATAGTGCTTGAATTCTTAATTACTAGGAGTGATAAGGATTATAGGTATCATTGTTATAAGTTTTATGAGAATCAGGGGTAGGTATTGTTAAGTTTTTACTTATACAACTAGAAATTAAGGTTATTATTTATTATTATAATCATTTAGCACATTAGTTGTATAAATAAGATCACTGAAAGAGTGGAAATCACATAAACAATAGAGACACATAGATTATCCTGGGAAACCCTCATCGGAAATAACACCCAGAAAAAACTTCCTCAATATAGATAGACCAAAAACAAAGTAGAAGATACTCCTCTACTCCTTCACTAGGAAAGAGTAGTGCACCACTTAACCAAGAGATAGATCAAAACCCTCCTTGATGTCACCCCCAATTACGACAACTACTCCTCCAAGCCTTGCACACTTTTTCCTCTTGTTTCAAAGCACCTGAGTGAGTGTACAAATGAGGTGCTAGCCTCCCTTATAAATAGTGGTATGGCCAGCCTAAAATTAGTTCTAGGCACCTGTCACTTTACCCTCTTAATTTACATTTAAATTGTCAAGGCACAATAGGGCCAAATTTTACAAAGGAATAATACGGCCTAATTAACAAATATAATGTAACAATATTATTCAAAAATCCTTATTAGGTACAATATTCTTCAAAGTTAAAATATGTCAACACTCCCCATTAACAAGAAGGGTATTCCACTGACAACATCAATAAAAAATGACTAGACTCAATACAACATCAAGAGGAGGAGATATCATCATCAACATATGGAACAATGTATGTCATATCTATAAATCATCAGAATTTTTTATCATCATCAAAATCAGTAGAAAATGAGTATCATCAACATCTACAATGCAGAGCTAGAGTAAGATCATCATCATCAACATCAAAAACACGAAGCTAGAACAAAATCATCAATGGCAGCATAATGAGACAGTAGCATAAAAAATAGAAACAACAACAACAATAGTGGGGCACTCCAACAAACTATCCATATAGACCTTACAGGATCTGTCCAAGGATAATAAAACCCCAAGGATATAAATCCCAATGAGATGCCACACTACTGACCACATAAAGTATATACATACATAGGCACTCTGAAGGACCATCCATATGGACCTTACGTGATCTTTCTAGGGATGATCAATCCATTAGGATATAAATCCTAATGAGCTGCCCTGTTGGTGGTTAGGATACCATAGTATCATCAACGTCACTCCCCCTTTCAAGGGAATTCCTTTCACAATACATCAATCTTGTCTCAGAAGTACTCAAACTTCACATGAAACAAAGGCTTAGTCAACACATCTGCTACCTTTTCATCTATGCAAGAATACTCGAGATTCACATCTCCCTTCTATACCATATCATGAATGTAGTGGTACCAGATCTCAATTTTCTTCGTCATATCGTGGAACATTGGGTTCTCTATCATCTTTATGAAACTTTGGTTATCACAAAAGATCATGGTAACATCCATCTCTAGGTCAAGATAGACCTATCAACAAGTTTCGAAGCCATATGGATTCACAACTAGCGAAGCATGCTACAATGTAATCCACTTCTTTTGTACTGAGAGAGTATTGGATTTATTCCTGCTTTTCAATGAGTTCATGACTGAACCTAAACTGAAACAACATCCTTAAGTTATTTTTATGTCTAAAGCACTTCCATCCAAATTTGAATCAGTATAACCATACAATATGAAGTCATAATCTCTAGTATAATAGAGGCCATAGTCCAACATACCCGTAAGGTATCTCATCACATGCTTTGCAGCTAGAAGGTGAACACGTCTAGGATCCACTAGATACTGACTCAAGGTTTTCACAACAAAGAATATATCTAGTCTGGTATTCATTTAGATACATCAACGAACCAATCACTTGTCTATATAGAGTAACATCGACTATTTTTAACGAAGTATCAACCAATAACTTCATATTCTTCTCCATAGGAGTGGACATGGATTTGCAATCCATTATGTCAAATCTCTTCATAATTTCCTTGATTAAGGAAAATCTCTTCTGGGATTTGCCATACTTCAATACCTAAGAAACACTGCATCGGGCATAGGTACTCCATTTCAAATTTAGCAACAAGATTCTTCTTACAATCGGTGATGAGACTTTCTTCATCTGTTAAGAATAAGCCATCCACATATAACAAAAATATAATTGGTCCATCATTCTCAATTTTTAAGTAACGGTTGGGATCACCTTTACTCTTGGTAAAGCAAAAGCTCATCAAAAAACTATCAATCATTCCATACAAAGCTCTTGGATCTTGCTTCAACTTGCAGAGATGAGTCTTCATGTCCTATACTTAGAAACCAAATTTTCACATCACATTGTACCAACCTGGTACACTTGATTAGTTGCAACTCAATCTCCGTAATCATGTGTTGGTTCTATATTGTGCTTTCAACAAAGAACTATTTGTCTCACTACCTGAGAGTGCGCCCTCTACTTTTTCTACAATTGTTCCTTCTAGAACTGGGACTTTTCACCTGTAGTTTCTCTTTCTGAAGCTGAGAATGAATACGCCATTCTAACTATAGTTTTTGAACTCTTAGAGTAGCTTCTCTACTACATCACGACAATAGGTTCATATAAAACTGAGAATGGCTCAATCACTAACACTGAAGGTAGCTTATCATATTTCTCTTGAGGTAACTCAATCTTCTATTGTAGTCACATCTCCATGGCTCGACTAATGTACTAAACCAATTGGTACTAGAGATAACTCAATCTCAAATATAGGTATTTCCATACCTTCTCCCTATGAATCTCATACTGTATCAACTTCTTTTAATGAATCATATTTGTTATATATATACTTTTTTTTATTACTGGAGCAAGTGTCTCATCATAGTCTTGTCCCTTTTCCTGGGAGAATCCTCTGGACACAAATCAGGATTTGTATTGTTATCTACAACATGCTTGATCTCCTAGACCAATCTTGTAAGTCACCACTAACTTCCCTTTTGGTATCAATTAAAATTCCATATCCTAGTCCTTCTGACTGGATTCCTTCTCTGTCACTAAAAAAATAGAATGTTCCCAAGAGATTTCGTATCTCCTAGAAGTATCTGAAGCTATGATATGACCTTCTAAACCTATGGTATCTGTCTGTCAATATCAGAAGACATCTATTTCTCCCATCAAAATCTAAGCCACCGAATCTCACTGAGATCATGCTTAATATGAGTCTCCATGCTCCCTACGAATATTGAATCCATATGATTCTATATAATCTTTGGATCCATCTGCTCCCTCTGGTATTTCTTGTCAATGCTATATGTATTTGCATCCTACAAAGTGTCACGGGCCCATGTTGGTCTCTTTCTGGTTACTGCATTGATTTTGGGTAGGCCCTTCTGGCTGTACTAACTCTTCCTAATGATCTGAAAAGTGACTAATTGCACCAAATGTATTTTTTCGATCATCTTTGGAGCCTTCTTCTCCTCATGATCTATCTTCATATGAGATGTTTTGTATGTAGAAAAAGTAACTTCTTCTTCTTCTTTGGTACATGGATGTATATGGTTATGTATATAACTTGGATAGTCTGCTTCATGTGTCATCGAATATGTTTCCTCATGTAACCATCACTGTAGCTCCATTCAAGGTTATCACATGTGACCTACCCATAATAAGAACAACAAGGGAGAAATAGTAAATAAGAATANACTCTTCTAGTGTTCTAATCAATCATTTGTCCATGGTAACCTAGAACCTAGAGACTTTTCCTCAAGCATGCGTGTTGTTTTTTTTCTTCTAAGTCTCCTTCACTCAAGATGACAAGTATTTTCTTCAACATGTCCGTTGTACTAAGACAATATGCTATCTTGAAAGAAATTTGATTTAGGGAATAGACTCTCTAATCTCAATTTTAATCAATCTAATACTTTGACTTTAATTTTGACCAATGCTTAGTATGATAACTTCAATAGATCAAAATGCAACCTGGATATTCATAAGATCACAATAATTCCATAACAAGTAGAGGCATTTCAAAGTAATCAAACCTGGGGTGCATAGTTCCTTTAAATGTGTTGGATTTGAGATTCTTCTAGATCTATTATTATTTCTTGGAGAAAAGATATTTTCTCCTACACATACCATTTAAAATAATGATACAGTTTAAACATATGTAAGTACTTACCTCTGACATCATTGACATGTAGTGGCACCATCAGGCAGTAGCGACAAGCAATAACGAACCTTTAAAAATTCAAAGGTGTTGAAACTTGTAATTTAAAGGTAGATGAAGATTTTCTAGGGTAGGGCACAATAGAATAATAAAAATTAGTCCCAACACTTCACAAAAAATTTCACTGCAACTACTACTGTAACTGGTGTTTCAACTGGCATGAAGGAACTACCACAAAGGAACTAACATTGCAACTACAACTGATACTATAACTGCAACTTAGGGTTTTATGAGGAAACCCTGATTTCTCAAACTTCAAATTTCAGAATTTTGATCCAAGGACTAGATGCCCCCTCCTAGGGCGAGTTCCTAGGTGTGGTTACTTTCTTCAACATCCTCCTCAAACAAGGAAAATGTCGCACTTAGGGTTTATGCAAAAACACTATTTTTGCAGTACCTGCAATACTTAAAATGAATCTTGGAGAGGGTGCATTGAAGCTAGCCACTTCTTATAAATTGTGAGTTGGTCTCCTTCAGGCCTGCTATGATACCATGTTAATGTTTTACTTATACAACTAGAAATTACAATTCTTCTTTATTTTTAAAATCGTTTATCACATTAGTTGTATAAATAAGATAACTGGAAGAAAGGTAATCATAGAAATAATAGAGACACACATATTATCATGGGAAACCCTCATGGGGAAGAAAACCCAAGAAAAACTTCTTCAATATAGATAGACAAAAAAAAAGCACAAGATCCTCCTCTAATCCTTCACTAGGAAATAATAGTGCACCACTTAACTAAGAGATACCAAGAGATAGACCAAAACCCTCCATGATCTCACCCCCAGTTGCAACAACTACTCCTCTAAGACTTGTGCACTTTTTCCTCTTATTGTAGAGCACATGAGTGAGTGTACAAATGAGACATTGGCATCCCTTATACATAGTATTCTCACTAGCCTAAAATTATGTTCGGGTTGACCTCCCACTTTACCCTCTAAACTTACATTTAAATTGTTAAGGCACAATAGGGTCGAGTTTTACAAAGGCACAATAGGGTCTAATTAACAAATATAATATAAAAATATTATTCAACACTCCTTCTTAGATAGAGTATTCTTAGAAGTTACAATATTTCAACATGGATTAGGATTCATATGAATTAAAGGTAGTATGGGTTATATGTGACACTAGCAAATTTGGGTCATTTTGCGATGGTTATTTTGACACTCTTGCGACGTTATGTCGTGGATATTGCGAAGAATCTTGGGTCTCCCAAACGTCTCTTTACATGGCGTGGCACATGCGATGAACCTGAATTAACATCGCAAGAGCAACGACACTAGGGATTTGTCACAATTGCAACAAAGAATAAATATTGTTGCCATAATGACTAAGTAGGGAAATCGTCGAAAGAGAGACAAAGTAGGGAAATTGTTGCAAGCACAGCTAGTGATGAGAATCTTCACAAATGAGACAATGTAGAGATATCGTCACAAGAGCGACAATAAAGGGAGATCATCGCACACTCAAAAGTATAGGCAGATTTTCACAAGATCGACAAGCGTAAGAAATTTTGCGATGAATCATCTATTGAAGGGGTTGTCGTAAGAGCGACGAAAAAATGGTATATTGCGATGAAATTGTTATACAAATTTTCATGATTTGTATAGCAAGTTCGTCGCGATATTTCTATGGGGTCATCGAAATTGTGACGACAACAATTTATATATATATAAAAATTGATTTTTGAGAAAAAAAATAAAATTTCAATTTTGAGCCAATTATACAAGGTGTTATGATTGCACACTAAAGAGGTCATCTAAGTGAAGTTGTTGCATTGATAGAGTATTGGTAAGCATGTGCAACATAAGAAAACAATTTCCATGCTAGGAACCAATTGGTCCTAGTAGAAGGAGGTCATTCACACATCTTCTTGTGGAATAGCTACATGATAGCATAGCTAGGAACTAGAGATAAATTCATAGAGAGAACTCAAGCCAGTAACAAAATACAACATTAATAGTTAGATCCATGATCAAGAGAAACAGAAAAATGACACATTGTTCTATATTGGTCCTCTAATATTTTGGATAACAAAAACACTCTCAATGGGGAGGACTGATTTGAAATGGATCTAAACATGTGAATGATTGTAAGAATCAATACCTACAAGTGTAATTTAAAAATTAATGAATGTTGTATAATAAAGAACAATGAAAATTTTATAAATTAAACGAGACAAAGAAAACAAAATAAAACAAAATAAAATAGAAAAATGAAAATAGGAGCAAAATAGAGAGAGAGCAATGGGAACTAAAAGGTCGGTCTCTTGGCCTTCCCATTACCCCCAAGATATCCTATCCTTCCTTTTGATACAACTCTCAAAGGGTATTTTGGCCAAAGACGAAAGTATGCACAAATATCCATGAGTTACATTGTAACCAAAGAGTCTCAAAAGGAGAATTGTAAGGCCTCTTCCAACAGAGCCTTATAAATCATAAATTAAAATAGAGACATGCTAACTTAACCTTAAACCATTTCTTATACATCAAAATAATCCACTACATAATCAACATATTAATATTTATGAGAGGATTATAATCGATTTAATAACACAACAAAATAATGAATAATTTACATACCTCTAACTAATGCTACTGTTGTCCCCAACTCTGTTATCCCCAATCTGCTTGATGCATTGCCCAAGACCGTATAACCACCCAACCATCCAGGAATAGAGCCTTTCTAGCTCCCTATCTCTAGGATTTTGTAAGGATTCCTGGCCCTCAAGACTAAAACTCCTAGCAACTGATCCTCCCCTGTAACAGTCCACCAAACTCCAAACCAAAAAAATGCAGTCGCTAATATCAAAATAATGCTTCCTTCCCCAAAAATCAAAAGTCCTCTCTCTGGACTGCCTCTTCCCCCTCATATCCTCCTTCCATTCACCACCCCCTCCTTTCATTCCATGCCATCCACCTTATCCCTCCATTTAATGTCTTATCCCTCCATTCAATGTCTTATCCCTCCATTCAATGTCTTATCCCTCCATTCAATGCCAACCATCCCTCAATACGTTAAGTTTTCTTATTAAATAAATTAAAATTTATTAATCTTTAATTCGTTACCCAAACATTAAATGAGTTAATTAATTAATCAATATACATTAAACAATAAATAAATAATCAGTTAATTAATTAATATTATTAATAAATAATCATTATTTAACTAATATACATTAGGATAGCTAATTATTTAATTAATTAAACTTAATAAACCTTAAGTAATTATTTAACTGGGGTTGTTACATACACCCACCCTTTAGGAAACTTTGTCTCGAAGTTTAAAGTATTTTATGATACAAGGGAAAAGAAACATAGTACACACATTCATAACAAATAACCGACATTATTAGTAAGTAATCCAAGAAAACTCATACATGCTAGTGTACATGTGCAAGAAATTCATGTGTAGCTAGTACATACAAGTCTCGTGCATGTACTAATAACAATAACTATCATCTCTATAGTAGTTTCCATATGCATCCAATACATTCAACAAGACTATTCATTTTATAAAAGACAATAAACCAATCAAATGTTTGCGAAATCCTTTAATTACAATTATCTAGCTCAAGAATGTTATTTAGACAATTGTAGTTTAGTTACATAATTATGAATATTCATATATATCCATTTTCTTTTCAGAAGAAAAAAACAATAAATTCCACCATAAGACAAATCTCCATACATTGTCAACTATTTCTACTCATCCTTCCTCCCTAACTTACTTTCATCTTCCATTCCTATCCTTCCTCTGTTGGACTATCTTGGAGCATCAACTATATTGACACAACTCCAATAGAACCTGTAAGCAGAAGTGTCACTATCTTGACCAAGCTTCCCTAGCAAGCAACTGATAGTCATCATCACACGTCTAGGGGAGCATGAGCTAACATCGTCCTCCCATGACTTTAGGTTTCAGAGGATACACAGTGGAAAATGCCTCTAGCCCTCCTAATCATGACTAGGGTCCACACCCTACAATGGAATGTACAGTGGCACCATGTTGCTGGGAGTTTTGTCATCGTCTATTCAGTTTTGGGTAGTCTCACCACCTGAAATCCTGCACTGGTCCACATATCATAGCAATGCATCCAAACCAATATAATTTCACATATAAATATTCATACCATATTGTTTCTCGGTCAGTGGTCACAACATCCACTTCCATTATCATTATCCCTTGGCTATTTCATAGCCCATAACCTGTAGATTATTCTATAACACAAACTCATACATATCTATGCATTATTATCATGTAATTACATACAATTATAATCTCAATTCGGTATCCCTATACGAACAACTTTAACATCAAAGTTTTCAAGTAGAATAGATCTCATAATATCCCATAATTCAATTAATGTTACCCACTCATAGAATTATAATTTACATAATAGTTTTCATCATTTCCAACATCATTCAAATAGAATTTAAACCTTCATAGGATTCTGATTCACACAATATATCGCATGATATCCATCATCATCAATAAGATTTAAACATTTATAGAATTTACATTCACATAGTAGATCGCATCATATCCATCATCATCAATAACATTTAAACATTCATAGAATTTACATTCACATAGTAGATCACATCATATCCATCATCATCAATAACATTTAAACATTCATAGAATTTACATTCCCATAGTAGATCACATCATATCCATCATCAACATTAACATTTAAACATTCATAGAATTTACATTCACATAGTAGATCGCAACATATCCATCATCATCAATAACATTTAAACATTCATAAAGGTTCATATGTCTTAAAAGTTCAAGTGTATTATTTAATAGTTTCACTTGTGAATAGAAAATAAAGGTGTGTAGGCCTTAGGTAATCCTGGCTGTCTAAGTCAAAAGGTGGTGTTATATACACCCAACCTTGGAGAAACATATTCTCGAGGTGGTTAAAAAAGTGAGGGATAATCTCGTCGTAGTGTCTCAACATCCTCCCAAGTAGAATATTCTAGACTATACTTGTCCCACTAGACCTTAACTTGGTCTACCAGATGGTTCCTGAGCTGTCGAACTCTATGGTCCAATATGCCTAATGGTTCTACTTTGAGGGTTCCCATGTCTACTACCTACAATTCCTTCCAATTTAGTTTATGTGATTCATCAGCAACATAATGACGTAAAACAGATACATGAAAAACATTATGAGTTTTATGCAAGTGGGGTGGTAGTACGAGACGATAGGCAACAGGTCCAATTTTCTCTTGGATTTTGAACAGTCCTATAAATTGAGGTGAAAACTTTGTCCCCTTCCCGAACCGAATGGTAATATTATTGGGTTTGATATGAATGAAAACCTGATCTCCAACTTTATAACTTCAATCAGTCCTGTGTGCATCCTCCTAACTTTTTTGTCTATCATGTACTTCCTTTAGTCTCTGCCTAATCTGAATTACCTGTTCCTCCATCCCTTGAATCAATTCTTGCCCCACTATTACTCAGTCTTCTAATCTATCCGAACTCAACAACGTTTTGCATGGCCTTCCATATAGATATTCATAGGGTGGCATTCTAATGGAGCTATAAAAACTATTATTGTAGGAGAACTCTACCAAAGGTAGGTACTTCTCCCAATGGGTTTGATTATCCATGACATACATCCTAAGCATGTCTTCCATGAATTGATTTACTCTCTCAGTTTTCCCATCTGTTTCAGGATGATAGGTTGTTCTTAAGTTCAATTGAGTCCCCAACGCTGACTACAAACTTGTCCAAAACCTAGAAGTGAATCTAGATTCCCTATCTAAAATGATCTTCTTAGGTATCCCATGCAAATGGATGACCTCACTTACAAACACACATGCCACATCACTGACATCGTAAGTGTCTCTAAACATAACAAAATGAGAACTCTTGGTTAACTTATCAACTATCACAAGAATGGAATTGTGTCTATGAGATGTGAGCGGCAACCCCACAACAAAATCCATAGAGATGACTTCCCACTTGGACATAGGGACATCATGTGGTTGTAGGATTTCTATCGGGTGATGGTGGCTGGCTTTCACTTGTTGACACTCTAGGCACTTGGCGATGAAATTGACTACATAGTGCTTCATGTCTACCTAGAAGAAGAGATTCTTCATGTCTATGTACATCTTCTTCACACCCAGATGAACACAATAAAGTACTCTATGGGCTTCCTTTAGTATGATGCTTCGAATATCCCCACCTTCGGGGATGTACATCCTTCCTTGATATCTTAATAGTTCGTCTGCTTCCAGACTATATTCTTCATACATTTTATCTAATTGCCTCCCACTCTAGAGGTTTGAAGTAACCTTTAAATAACAACTGTCTTCTTAGAGTTTCATCAACACACATTCCCCCAGATTGACCTTTAAGGGTACCAAGGAGAAGACACGTGGTATCCTACTCAAGGCATCTGCGACCACATTTTCCTTTCCCTTGATGTATGAAATACCAAAATAGTACTCACTCATAAACTCACTCCATCACCTTTGCCTGGCATTCTGATCCCTTTGAGTGAAGAGATGTTTTAAAATTTTGTGGTTCGTTTTGAGCTCAAAGTTTCGCCCCACAAGATAGTGACTCCAAAATTTCATAGCTAGCATTACAACTACCAACTCTAAATCATGAGTAGCGTAAATCTCTTCATGTTTCTTCAACTTCCTTGACACATAAGCTATCACTCCTCCATTTTGAATTAGCATGGCCCCCAACCCTTGCTTCGAGGCATACGTGCAGACTGTGAAGTCCTTTTCCATATCCGACACTTGTAGAATCGACACACTAGTTAGTTATCTCTTAAGCTTGATGAATTCACTATCACATTCTTCTGTCCATTCATACCTGACCCCCTTGCGCTGCAAAGTGGTGATGGGTTTCTCTATTTTAGAGAACCCCTCCACAAATCTCGAATAATAACCTACTAGCCCCATGAAGCTTCTTACCTCATGGGCATTTTTCGGCACTGGCAATTCCATAATGGCCTTTACCTTTTATGGGTCCACAGAGATTGCTTCATCGGAAATGATATGAACTAAATAGTTGATTTCTTTCTGGAAGAAGGAACACTTTGAAAAATTCCCATACAATTTGTTCTCTCTAAGGAAGGACAACACCACTCGCAAGTGTTCCACATGTTCTCTTTCATTCTTGGAATAGATGAGGATGTCATCTAGAAAGACTTGTACAAAATGGTCTAAGTACTTCCGAAATACTCCATTCATGAGGCTCATGAATAGTGCTGGCACATTGGTCAATCTGAAAGGTACTACAATGAACTTGTAATGTCCAAATTGAATTCCAAAGACAGTTTTAGGAATATCACCTTCCTTAATCATTAACTGTTGATACCCTAATCGCAAATCAATTGTTGAGAATACCGCTACTCCTTTCATTTGATCAAAGAGGCCATCTATTCGCAGTATTGAGTACCTATTTTTCACTGTAGCACAATTCAAGTCCTTATAATTTATACAAAATCGTAAGGAACCATCTTTATTCTTTACAAAAATTACTGGTGCACCCCAGGGTGAGACACTAGGCCTTATTATCCCTAAGTCCAGTAACTCTTTCAACTGCATTTGCAACACACAATGTTCTGGTGCTATCATCTGATATAGAGTCTTGGAAATTGGTTTTACACCGGGTTTTAGCTCAATGGTAAAATCAAGCTCCCTCTCAAAAGGTAACCCTGGTAACTCGTTCGGAAAAACATCCTTAAATTATGACAATACCGGGTACTGATCCAAGGAGGGTCCCTTCCTTTCATTCACTGCTTCCACTACATATAATCGACACCCTTGCCTCATGCACCGCTTAACCTTCATAGTTGAGATAAAGCGTAGAGACACCCATCCTTGTACACCGTGGATCTCTACTGGTCTTCCTTCATCGTCGACACAAGCACCCTTTTTGCGAAACAATCTACCAAAGCTCAATGAGCTTCTAACCAATCCATTCCAATGATTAGTTCATACGCCTCAAGAGCAGTAACGCAAACCTTCAACCTAGTAGTACACACTCCTAGGTCTACTATACAATTATCAACGCTAGCTCCTACCGCTTGTTTTTCCCTCGAGGCCATCTCGACTTGTTTAAAGTCATCGTGCTCATAGGCTACCAACCCACTCTTTTCTAATGTAGATGGTGAAATGAAACTATATGTAGCACCATAATCAAATAAAATATTAACTTTGATATGATTTAGCGTACCCGATGACTCCACCACTGTGGATTGATTTTCTTCCTGTCGATTATTAACCACTGTGTAAATCTGGTGGCTGCCACTTGTTCTTCCCATCGGGGCCTTTCCTTCTCTATGCACAAATACTTATTATAACTCTGGGTAGTCATGCTAGTAATGGGGTCCTCCACATCCCCAATAGGTAACACGAGATTGAACCTGTGCATTGTTCTGTGACTATCTCTTAAATGAGTTCCTTCCCCTAGAACCCCTGTCCCTACTAGTTTCTCCTTGAGATGGCCATGGAACTGCCTGCGTCATTGGTGAGGAATAGGATGTTGCACTTGCTTCCATTGAAATCCCTACAACTATTGTCCTTGGTGCGACTCTATTACCATATGGAGGTGGCCTCGAGCCCTCTCCCCTAGGAAATATCCTAGGGGCCTTCCCCACGAATCCAGGATGATACAGAAATGTCAGTCTTGTACCTCCAGTTAATTTCATGTGTTCCTCTGCATAACACGCATTTTCCACAGCTTCTTCTACTAAAGACGGTTTTCACATCCACTCCATAGCCCTTATCTTAGGGTTTAACCCATAGACAAAGCGTTCTGCATGTTGCTGGTCATTATCCATGTATGAAACATATTTGACCAATTCCATAAACCTGATCTTATATTCTTATATGATTATGTTTCCCTATACAAGAGCATGAAATGCTCCCACCTGTTGTTCCTCATATTAAGCTGGTAGATATTTTCTTTGGAATCTCTCCTCGAAAATTTCCCAAGATACGATGTCTGGGGTAAGATGCAGTTGCCTTTCCAGGTTTCCCCACCAGTTCAAGGCACTGTCTTTCAACTGAAAAATTGCTATCTTCTCCTTTGAAGTGGACACATAGTCTCTTAAGGAAAAACACCTTGTCATGCCTTCCAACCATGCTTCTGCACGTTCACTGGCATGACCCCTGAAAAACTATGGAAGTTTGATCTTCTGCAGTTCTCTAGTGATGTCTTCGGGTGGAGGTCCTCCCCTTGAATACCTTGATGCTTCTGGATTACCCTTTCCATATGGTGGGGGATCCACTTGAATCCTTGTTGGTTGACACCCCTTTAAAGTCTCATTTATGGACTCCAAAGAGTGCAGTATGAGAGCTAGTTCAGACGATGGTGGTGGTGGCACTATCGGTCCTTGCGATGATGCCCCTCTACCTCAATTTCCTCTAGTACTAACCATCCTATATAATTTAATATACATCAACCAAAGTTGTCAGGGTGAGTTCAAGGAAATTTCACGTTTGCGCATCTTAAGCTAGAAAACAGGGTTAGGCGTAAGTTTCTTTTTACTTGTTTGTAAACAGACGTTACTCTCTTTAGGGGAGGTGGCTAGGTTAGGGTTAAGCATCTAAGATTGGTGTCACTGCCTAAGAAAACTACTGACTCCCTCTCCTGGTAGCTATGCTAGCATCACACCACACTTGTCAATTTCTCTAACTTACCTGCCTAGTGTGCATGAAGCCCCCTCCTGCTTATTTTGGTCTAAGTCCTTAAACTTTGTGTTTAAAACTAATTAAGGTGATTTTCAACCTAATGTTGATTAATTATTAAGAACTATTGAATTAATCACATCAGTTTTAAGCCAATATGTGTTTAAACCTAAATTTAAACGTATGTTTAAACTAATGAACTTATATATGTTTAAACCTAAATTTAAATATAATTTAAATTATATATTTAACCTAAATTTAAACATAAATTTAAATATATATATATTTTTTAAATGATTTAAATTTAACTAATCTAATCAATAATCCTTTAAATCCAATAATAATTTAAAGCAATGATAATAAATAAATAAATTTATTTATTTTTTGAAATGATTAAAATTTAACTAATCTAATCAATAATCATTTAAATCCAATAATAATTTAAAGCAATGATAATAAATAAATTAATTTCAATTTTTTTATTTTTAAATGATTAAAATTTAACTAATCTAATCAATAATCATTTAAATACAATAATAATTTAAAGCAATGATAATAAATAAATTATTTTTATTTATTAAAATTAAAAAATATAAAATAAATTAAAAATATTACATAAAATTAAAACAATAAAAAAAAATTAAAATCGAAATGGGCATCGTGGGTCCTCGCATGAGGCCCACATGCCCCCCCCACCATTGATTCACCGGCTAAAACCATAAACGCACTCATCTCGGGTCTCTATCCCCAAACCCTAATCAATATGTCGCCTCTCCACTCTTGACTCTCCCTCACGGTAGGCTCGGGAGGCTCAACTTGTGGGTATCCTACTCAGAGGCTTAAAGCCTTGTTTTGGATGCGCTGATCATAGTGGCGCCCTCTCGTGGGATCCTTGGTGCTATGGTGCCGGGCTTTGTGTGTTGCGTGGCTTTCTTGGCACTTAGTCTTGAGCTCTGCATGGGATCTTGAATTGTTGTTTTCTAACCCGCATTGTGTTGTGTTGTAGGTGCTTGCATGGGTCTGCGGCACATCTGAGCTCCTTTGTGGGTGCCTCTCAAGATGGCGCTTGCGCTGAGCTTGGTATGTTGGGAGGAGTTGGGCCTATGGATATATATATTTTTGGTTTTTTAACTCTATGGGAGTCTAGTTTATATGCTTCCCATTGTTAACTCTTTCTCTCTCCATAGTTTTTGAGTGTCCGGAGTCTTCAATTTTAAACTGCCTCCATGTTGCTCCCTGGTGGGTTTGACTTAGTGCTTGGCACTTAGGCTTGGAGCAAAGAATTCCCCCATGGGATTCCTCTCAGCTCGATGCTTGGTGTCGGTCCTGGTGCATAGTGCATGGTGTATTGGCCACTAGGGTTTGTGTAGAGTTTCTCAGTTCTATGCCTGGAAGTAATTTTTTTTTTTGTTAGTCATAAACCCTGTGTGTTGTGCAGTCTACTGTGGCTCCTTCCTGGTGGCTTGGCACTTGCTGTCGTTCATATAATTTGGGTGTATTAGTCATTGTGTTGATGCTTGGTTGGCTCATGAACTTTGTCCTCCGGTGCAATAATTTGTTTTTATATTTGATGCATGCACAATGATTGCTTATGAAGAACTCCATTGGCTTGGAGCTAGACTAGGGAGTTGGGATTTGATGTATTGATGCTTGGTTGCTGTGTGTTGTGATACTTAGCTTGTTGTCTCGGAACTATAATGAAACTTGGAGATTGGGCTTCGGACCCCATATCTTTATCTTTTGTATCACTACTACTTTGTACAAAGGTGTCCTCATGGGATCCTCCTCCTTGACAACTAGGCATTGGGTACTTGGTTTGAATGCAGTAGCTCGATTAGACGATTAGTCTGCACACGCAAATTTGGCAGGGCGATTCGGGTCACACAGATGGCGTCCCATGACAGAATGTTTTGGATTAGTATTTGATAGTTGGAATGAATATTTGGAGATTGGAATGAATATTAGTATGCTCTTCAGCTTATGGGATTCTTTACTTTTTTTTTTGTTATTGTTGTAATGGGGTTTTATATTGAAAACTATTTTTTTTTTGGCATCTGTTGAGTAGTGGCAGTCATCGAAATCAATATAATGGGGTACTTTGAGTCTGTTTATTTTTTTTTCATCAGTAAATATACATTCAATGGATTTGGCAATGGATAGATATCAATTGGGGTAGTCCAGGATGATATGGTTTTCTATAATGGATATTGGATGTCCCTTCGACTGATTTAAGTTGCAGGGAAAATAACTTAATTCCTTTCATTTTTTTTATTTGTTTGTTTACTTGAAACAAGTGTTAAAATTCATTTAACACTGTCAATATGTATAATATGATACCATTTTCATTTTTTTTTTCAATGTGCATACTGTTCATATATATTTAGGTTTGTATTTATATAAAACAATTGTGTCTAGCTTGCAGGTTAGGTGGAGCTGGATCTGGAGCTTGGCCTTCAGGCCCAGATTTACAAGTTTTCCTTAAATATATTATTTATACCTCTAGTTATTTATGTTTTTATCTCTCCTTTCAAATATTTTACCTGTATAGGACAACATGTTTTAAAGTTTTATGGGGGTTTCAGGCAAGTTTTCAGGGTTTTTTAAATGACACTTAGCTTAGCTTTCCTCTAGAGTCAGGAGGGTAGGTGGGTAGGTGGGCCTTTGGTCCCAAATTTTAAACTATATCTTTGATACCATGTGTAAGGCCTCTTCCAATAGAGCCTTATAAATCATAAATTAAAATAGAGACATGCTAACTTAACCTTAAATTGTTTCTTATACATCAAAATAATCCACTACATAATCAACATATTAATATTTACGAGAAGTTTATAATCGATTTCATAACACAGCAGAATAATTAATAATTTACATACCTCTAACTGATGCTACTGTTGTCCCCAACTCTGTTGTCCTCAACTCTGTAGTAGCCGTAAAAAAAAATACAAAATTTAATTATAATTTAATATAATTCTTTCTTATACTAAAATAATTCGATCACGAACATTTGAGCATATGATATTCGACAAAAAAAAATTAAAATTTTATCCACAACATAAGAATTACTCAACAGAATAATTAAATTACCTCTCCTTGATGCTAATTCCTCGTCGATTTGGTTGTTTGTTGTTGAACTATGTCAAACATTTCCCAAAACCGAGTTTCCACCCTACCAACTAGGACAGCTTCCAAGCTCTAGGATACCATATGGATATCCTGGCCCCCATGCCCAAAACCTCCAGCAAACTGGTGCCCCCTGTATTGATCCTTTGCACGACTCCCTAACTCAAACTCTCTCTCCAAAAAAATTCTCAAATCCAAGAGAGCCCTTCCCCAAAATCCCAGTCGAATGATAATCCCCCAAATCCATAAGCCTTCTCCGCTCATATCCCTCCTTCACCGCCATTTCTCCTCATTTATTTCCTTATCCACATAGTTAATGCCCCTTATCCAATTATTCATGTTCCTTATCCATTTATTAATGCCCCTTATCCCCTTTGTATATGTAATCTTTAATTTAAACAATATAATTTACTAACCCTATTAAATTTATTACCCTGTTCATTCAATGTGATAGGTAATTAATTTAATTAATTAATTAATCAAAATTATAACAATTAATTAACTAATTAATATTTAATTAATATTATTATGCCAATCTTTGTTTAGTTAAAACCATGTTAAGACAATTAATCACCTAATTATTTTTGCTTAATAATCCCTATGCATATTTTCAACTAGGGTTGTTACATACACCCACCCTTCATGAAACTTCATCCCGAAGTTAAGGTATCTAATGGTACAAAGGAAAAGAAACATGGTTCACACATTCATAACAATTAACTGACATTATCAGTAAGTAAGTCAAGAAAACTCATACATACTAGTGTATATGTACAAGAAATGCATGTGTAGCTAGTACATACAAGTCTCGTGCATGTAATAATAATCAAAACTATCATCCTTTAGTAATTTATGTATGCATCCAATCCTTTCAGCAAGACTAGTCTTTTATAAAATACAACAAACCTATCAATTGTTTAAGAAATTCTTTAATTACTATTATTCGGTTCAACAATTTTATTTAGACAACTGTGATTTAGTTACGTAATAATGGATATTCATATATACAC
>JASDQU011378057.1:6404-21419 GCA_032191745.1 Picea mariana | reverse complement strand
TGCAAATATTGGATGATAATTATACATTGATATAACACTTGCATTATATGGTTAAAAAGGATTAGATTTATCTATTACTGATTCACCCCCCCTCTCAGTAATCCAAGAATTCTTATTAGAGTTAGTTCCTTCAGGAAACAGTTTAACCACTGGAAGGAGATCATGGGTTATTCTGAGAATGGAGTACCAATGTTTAAAGGTCAGAATAGTTTTAAGTATGAGATGTGGAGCATAAGGACCAAAGTATTTTTACAGGCACGGGGACATTATATTTGGCTATCAGTCGTTACATGATATGATAGTTCAAAAAGGGCAAAGATTACAGCCAAGAAGGAATAGAAGAAGAATAATGAAATAGAAATGGATTTCATCTGGGAAGGATTACCTAATATGGTAAGAGAAAAGGTTGGTAAATGTTCATCAACAAAAGAACTTTGGGATAAGTTACATGACATATATTCTTCACCCATCGTAGATTCAGAAAATGTTAAAGAAGATGCAAATACAAATCAAGAATAATTATGTTCACCGTGTCAAACATATTCAGAAGTTGAAGAGTACATAATCACCAGAGGTATGTTTTTTTTCTTTAATTGTGAAAAACATGGACATATTGAAATAGAATGCCATGAAGGAAATGAGACAAAAAAACAAATTGAAAAAAAAAGACAATTATGAGGAAGAATTGATTAGTGCTTTAGGTGAACTAAGAGAAGAAAACAAGTCACTCAAGAAAGAATTGATGAAACAAAAGGAAAGTGTTCACATTTTTGAAGAAGCCCAATAGGTCATAGAGAACTTAATAACTTAGCTAAAAGAAGCTAGAAAGAACGAAGAAAACATTGAATATCAAAATAAGTGTTTGGAAGCCAACATAGCAACACAGAAGGAAGAATAAGAAATGAGAGAGAATATATTGACATATCATCTTAAGGAAAGAACTAATGATCTAAACCAGCTTGAGTTAGAGTTTGGTCAAGAAGAGAAAGTACTTGAAGAAGTGAAGAGAATAGAAGAAGTTATGAAGTATCAGTTAATAAAGAAAGAAGAAGAGGTTGATAAATTTGAAGAAGAAGTTGTCACATTGAGAAGTAAAATCGTCAATCTCAAAGAGAACATTGGAGAGAAAAAAACATCCACATCAGTTACAGATAATGAAGAGAAGCATTCTAGGTTGATAGAAAAGAAGAATGAAGAAAATAGAAAGATTTATGCAGAAGTACTCAAAGGAAGAAATCATGGTCAACCAGAATATAAGAAAACTACTGAAGATACATCTTCAAGAAGACCATTTGTGTTCAATCCAAAAAGAAGCTTGAATCATGATCATGATCAGTCAAGGGAGAAATTCAAAAGGACTACATCACAAAGAATATCATTCACTCCCAGGTATGCAAATTTCTTTTATGGTCATTTTTTTTATTGTACTAAGTTTTTCTGCAGACCCCCCTTCTCTCCTCGAGGCTGCTTGAACTCCCGGTCAAGGATATTCAATTTTGATCTGAATTGGCTCTCTGAAACCTTAATGGTCTCACTTACAATTTAATATAGGCCCTTTCAGTCCTATGGCACAATTTATATGGCACCCGAGACCTCATCCTTCACGTTGTTGAACTCTCAGGTTTCAGGCGCTAGCTCCTCTTTCCTTATCTCTCTCTCGTATGTGACCTCAGGCTATGTCCTTGTGTAAACACGTGATTGTGGGCATGGCCTAAAGTGGTTTGAGGCCACACCACTTTTCTCCTCGCAATTCACCTCCAGATGCCACATCTCCCTTTTCTGATATCATGGTTTCAATTGTGGCCCGCTCTCATATTTTTAAATTACGAGCACTTTCTATCCCCGCAATGCAGTGTGACCATTGATATTTCAATCTCAGGTGGGGCCTCTGGATCGATGGTTCATAACTACTACTTTTAAATAAACACTCGTGATTTACTTCATGATTTGGGTTTCTGAGTTTCCAACTCTCAAACCTCACTTTCTCGGCAATGATAGATCTCCTACCATGAGTCCTCCTCAAATCGACGGCTCTAACCGTTTCAGGATTTAGGACTTCGGAAATATCAAATCTCAAACTTCACCTTTCCCAAATTGCTTTTATTTGAAGCTGGCGATCCACTGATGCATGTCTCCTGCAGATCGACGGTTGCGATTCTTTCAGGTCTTCGGGCTTTAGAAATCTCAACTCTCAACTTTCTCTTTCTCTCAAAGTGCGAGGATTTGTTCCACACACTACTCTAGATATGACAGTCCATATTCACTTTAGACTTCGGGTTTCAAGAATTTCAAATCTCATATGAAACTGACAATCTTTTATCTGAAGCTCGTGATCTATTGACCCGTGTCTCCCAGATATCGACGACTGTGATTACTTCGGGTCCTTACCCAGAGTCCATGGATTTATGCCATGTGTTCTCCTGAATCGTATGGCTATGATTCTCTTCAGATCTTCGAGTTTCAGAGATTTCAATTCTCAACTTCTTCACTTTCTCCTTTTCCCGGAATGATTTTCCCGAAGAACATAATCAGTTGACACGTGTCCTCCTACAGATCGACAGCTCCCAGCTACTTCAACTATTCAGACTTTGGGAGTTTCAGCACTCCACTTTTGCTTCTTCCTGAAGCTCACGATCTGTTTCCATGCATCCCTCTGGATCTGATGGTCCAAATTCACTTCCAGTTTCAGGTTTCAGGATTTTTGTCCCCTTGATACTTCGAATCCTCTAATCCGCAAAGCTCTGAAATAACCCGCGATTAACAACTGCGTAACTTTTCCCATATCTGATGGCCTGGGACGATCTCACCCCTCTAAACGGACCTCATCCATCACTTAGAAACCTACAACAAACTTCCCCCTCTCTGTTGATTCTTGGTCACTATCTCTCCCGAGCTTGATTCCGACGCACTCCTTGCGAACTCAGAATGTCTGACGAATTCCAGGCTTAGTGATTTCTTCAAAAGAAATCTCTTTACACACTCCTTATGCTTCACGGTCCCGTTCTATACAATAAGTCAATTTTTTAATCGGTGCACTCCTTGCAATAGGTTTTCACACAATACTTAAGTTCTTGTGGAGATTGAGCAAACATTGCAGCAGTCTCTTTGCACTCCTTTCAAAGGGAAGTTTCACGTTTATCTCTTTTGAGATTCTGATTCGAAATAGACTATGTCAACGCACTCCTTGCGGAATGTATGCACACCTAGCATGAACTAAACAAAGAGAACAATTTAATCTTATCTAAACACTTCACAGTTTCATATACTCAATAATATAACTCATTCGTTCATGAAAACAACAATAACATGGAATTGTAAATAGTAGCAACACCATGCATTCGATCAAAATTCCTCTGTTATATTCATTCAAAATTAAATGGATACAACTATGATAAACAACAACGAAACTCAACAACAACTAAATCACAACAAACTCCCACTAACTTGCAACAGCCTCTTTGGGCATACAAAACCTCTATTTATCTCATAGGGTTCTTAGGATTCACTCCGACTACTTGTCTACTTGAAAACAAAACCTAACTGCTACCTAAGTTCTGTTACATTCAAGACCAGGAGTGAAACTCCCATATCACTTGTGATCATTCCACTCCCAAGCATTTGATATTCTTTAGTTTTTCAATCAGATCCTAGAATATTTGCAGGAAACGCCAATGTTTAAGATTCTGAAATGATTCAAAGGCGTTGAGTTGTCCTACCACCTGTTCTTGCTAGCAATGCTTCTGCATCATAATCCCCAAGAAAAAAATTCATGGACTCTTGTCCATGAGATCCTGCACCGACTTTCCATGCTTTTGGATATCAGCTTCATTTTCCCAACTAGAATCTTCTATCGGGTGTCCCTTCCACTTGACCAAATATTCAAAATAAGTCTTCTTGTCAATCCTCTGATCAACGATCTTCTCCATCTGTGGTTTTTCTTCTATAGGCATTTTCTTCTCCCATTGAATCTTCTCATGATCTTCTGATCTCTCTATTTCATCTTCCCTGTAAGGATACGGGTCTAATATGTTGAAAATGGGTGATATGCCCACATCATCTAGAAGCTCAATTTCATAGGAATTTTCATCAAACTTCCTTAAGATTTTGCATGGTCCTATCTTCTTCATCTTCAACTTGTTATATGTTCCCCTTGGGAACCTTTCTTTCCTGACATGTGCTAGAACCTAATATCCTACTTCAAATTGAATCTCTTTGGGATGTTGATCAACTCTACACTTGTACTCTTGGCTAGAGTTCTGAAACTTCTCTCTTATCTAGCTATGGAGCTTCTTCATTTCTGCAGCAAAGTCTTCTGCTCCATCACTTCTGATCTCACTTTGTTCCAAGTCTCTCAACTCATCTACTCCTCTTGGCTGTATTCCATACAATATTTGGAATGGGATTTTTCCAGTGCTCCTATTTGGTGAGTCATTGTATGCAAGATCTGATCCCACTGATTATGATGCTTAGTGACCAGACTCCTCAATAAGTTTCCCAAACTTCTGCTCACCACCTCAGTCTATCCATATTTCTGAGGGTGATAAGATGATATTAAGGACAATCTTTCCCCAAATTCTTCCACAGTGTTCTCTAGAAATGACCAACGAATTTGGTATCTATGTCTCAGACAATACTTTTGGATAATCCATGAAGTTGAACAACTTCCTTGAAAAATAAATTTTCAACATGTGTTGCATCACTAGTCTTTTGGAATGGGATAAAGTGTGCCATATTTGAAAATCTATCCACCACCAAAAATATGGAATCACATCCTCTTTGTGTTCTTGGCAATCCCAAAACAAAATCCATGCTTATTGCATCCCAAGGCCTCTCTGGTATTGGCAATGGTTGATACAATCCAGTGTTTTGTCTTTTTCCCTTTGCATGTTGGTAGATTCTACATCTGTTCAAAATTTTTATCACTTATGTTCTCATACCTAGCCAATAGTATGAACTGCTCAACTGTGAAAATCTTTTTTCATGGCCGAAATGTTCATCCAATCCACCACTATGCTTTTCCTTCAAAAGTTTATCCCTCATTGAGCATTTTGGTATGCACAAATGATTTCCCTTGAACAACAATCCCTCTTGAATCATATACTCCATCCACTAGCTCCTGTCTCTCAGCACAGGATTTGCACATGCTTTGGATTCCTTGAAATCTAGATCATCACAATACATATCCTTAAGGTATTCAAACCCCAAGGTCTTGACTTGAAATTCCTGCAGAATCAGACATCTCCTGCTTAATGCATCAACAACTTTGTTAGCAATATGTTTTATGACAAAATTAAAATTATGCATAAACTCAATCCACTTTGCATGTCTTTGATTCAATTTTTCCTGTCTAGTTATGAATTGTAAAGGTTGGTTATCGTTGTACAATACAGATTCCTTTGGACCAAGGTAGTTCCTCCATTTCTTCAAGGATTGAATTATATCATAAAATTCTTTATCATATGTGGAGTACTTTCTCTTAGTATCATTCAACTTCTCACTAAAATATACAACTGGTCTATTATCCAGTTGGCTCAAGACTGCTCTAATTGCAACTCCACTTGCATCACATCTCACTTGAAATGCCTTTCCAAAATTTGGCAAGACCAGAATTGGTCATTCTGTTATCTTCTCCTTCAATATATTGAAGCTCCTCTCAGTCTTCTCTATCCATTTAAAAGACTTGTGCCTCTTCTTCACTTTATCCATCATTGGTGCACAAATTCCACTGAAATATCTAATCAACTTCCTGTAGAAACTTGCTAATCCATGGAATCTTATTACTTCAAACATAATTCTTGGTGATGGCCATTCTTTGATTGCTTTCACCTTCTATGGATCCATCTTCAATTCATTTGAAGAGATCACAAAACCCAAGTAAATGAGCTATGTCTTCATAAAAGAGGAATTCTTCATATTTATCAACAAGTTCTCTTGTTGTAGTCTCCTTAGTCAGATGTCTCAAATGTTCCTCTTTAGTCTTGCTAAGGACCAGTATATCATTCAAATATACAACCACAAATTTTCCAATGAAATATTTCAGTATTTCATTCATCAACCTCATAAAAGTACTTGGGGCATTTGTTAAGACAAATGGCATAACCAACCACTCATATAACCCTTTGTTTTTCTTAAAGACTATTTTCCACTCATCACCTTCTCTCATCCTTATCTCGTGATATCCACTTTTCAAATCTATCTTATAAAATAAATTTGATCCACTTAAACAATCCATTAAGTCGTCCATTGTTGGTAAAGGAAATATATACTTGATGGTGATCTTGTTTATGGATCTTGAGTCTGTACACATTATCCATCCTCCATCCTTTTTTGGACTCAACACAGTTGGTACTGCGCATGAACTCAATATCTCTATGACCAAACCCTTATATAACAATTCCTGGACTTGGTTCTTTACCTCCTCATTCTCTTGAGGTGTCAATCTGTATGCTGCTTTGTTTGGCAGTCTTTCTTCTGGTATCAAATCAATATGATGGTTGATACTTCTGATGGGTGGAAATGGGTTAGGAAACTCATCCACTACTATGTCAGCAAAATTATCCAACAACTCCTGAACTTGTTCAAGAAAATCATCCATCAAAGTACTTGTAAGGATAACTCTGGGTTTCCTCCCCACAATAAACTCTATCTCATGTTCCTTCTTGACTTCTCTCAGGAGTTCCTTCATACTCATTACAAGTATGCTTGTGTTGGCATCTTATTTTACTTTTGTCTCCTCTATTGGAAACAACATGTGTGTCCTATAATTCTTCTCCAAGGTGTAAGAATTCTTTCTCCCATCATGAATGACGTTTCTGTCAAAATTCCATGGTCTTCCAAACAAAACATGAAATACATCCATGGGAATCACATCACACAAAATGTCATCTCTATATCCTCCTATCTTAAATTCAACGAGGCATTGTTTAGTGACCATTACCTGGTGTCCTTTCTGCAACCATGAGACTTTATATGGATTTGGATGTGCAATTGTCTCCAGCTCCAATTTCTCTACCATCTCTATGGATACTAAGTTATCAGTTCTCCCACTGTCAATTATCACCTTACATTCTCTATCTTTAGTCTTGTAAGTTGTCTTGAATAGATTGTTCCTCTACACTGGATTTTCAATTTCTGACTCTGGTTTTAAGAGAACCTTCCTTAACATCAGGGATGTTCCATCCTCTACACCTTATTCTTCAACATTCCTTTTCTGTGCTTCCAAAATGTGAGTTTCACCTCCTCCTTCTTTATCTTTCTCAGGAAATTCCCAAGACATGTGTCATGTCTTTCCATAGGCATAACACCTTACTTCACCTCCTCTGCTTCTTCCTCTTCCTCTACAAGAACTTCTTCCACCACCTTGTCTTCCTTGGGAACTTCCTCCTCTTTCTGAGTGACTATGTGATTTCTCAGTCTCGTCTTTGGTTTTATGTGCCTTGTCATGGGAAACCCCCTTTCCTTTGCTCGGGCTTCTGCCTCTGTTTCGTTGAATCTGTTTCCTGACCAACTTCTGCTCTACCTTCAGAGAAATCTGATAAGCATCCTCTATTTTCCTTACTGACATCATGTTGATCTCATCCTAGATTTCATACCTTAGGCCATTTATGTACCTGGAAATTTTTTCCTCATCCTTCTCTCATTGTCCAATCCTGATATTCAACTTGTAGAACTCCTTCATGTACTCTTTTACTGTCATACCCTTCTGTCTCAGGTTCTGAAAATTCCTAAAAAGATTTATATGATAATATTTGGGCATGAATTTATCCTTTAGCTTGGCTACCATTCTGTCCCAATTCTTTATCTTTTGTTTTCCTTTGCTTCTCCTCTTAGCCTGCAGTTCATACCACCACAATGTTGCATGTACTTTTAGTTTGGTGACAGCATGTCTCACCTTTTTCTCCTCATCGACATCTTCATAGTTGAAATATTTGTGCATGGATCTTATCCAATCCAGAATCTCTTCAGCATCCAAATTTCCTTCATACATTAGGATCTCTATCTTGGCTCTATATCTGAATTAACAACTTCTCTCAGTAAGAGTTCCTTGACAACATTTTCCCCTGCAGCTTCTTCGACTACTAATTCTTCACTTTCTGCATCACCGATGTCCCCAACATCATGTTCCCTCCTCTTCACTGCCTCCATTGCCTCTAATATTGCATGAATCTCTCACATTTCTCTTTCTAAAGGGTGATTGGCTAAAGGTGGCTCCACACGTCTCCTTGGTGGCATTGTGTTGATTTTCTCTCACACACAAAGTACACTTTCATGCTCTTCTCCATTCTCTGAAAACAATTTCAAGATCTAATACCACTTGATGCAGACCCCCCTTCTCTCCTCGGGTTTACTCGACCTCCTAGTCAAGGATCTTCAATTCCATTCCGAATTGGCTCTCTGAAACCTTAATGGTATCACTTACGATTTAACACAAGCCCTTGCAGTCCTCTGGTATAGGTTCTATGGCACTTGCGACCTCTCCCTTCACATTGTTGAACTCTCAAGTTTCAGGCGCTAGCTCCTCTCTCCTTATCCCTCTCTCATATGTGACCTCAGGCTATGTCCTCATGTAAACACATAATTTTAGGCACGACCTAAATTGGTTTGAGGCCACTCCACTTTTCTCCCCGCAATTCACCTCTAGATACCACGTCTCCCTTTTCCAATACTGTGGTTTCAATTGCGGCCCGCTCTCATATTTTTAAAGTCTAAGCACTTTATGTCCCTGCAATGCAACGTGACTATTGATCTTGTGATCTCAGGTGGGGCCTCTCGATCGACGGTTCATATCTTCTCCTTTTAAATCAACACCTGTGATTTACTTCACGATTCGGGTTTTGGAGTTTCCAACTCTCAAAGCTCACTTTCTCGGCAATGAAAAATATCCTACCACGTTTCCTCCTCAAATCGATGGCTCTATCCATTTCAGGATTTCGGACTTCAAAAATCTCAAATCTCAAACTTCACCTTTCCCAAATTTATTTTATCCGAAGCTCGCGATCCATTGACACATGTCTCCCGTAGACCGACGACTGTGATTCTTTCGAGTCTTCGGGCTTCAAAAATATCAACTCTCAACTTTATCTTTCTCTCGAAGTGTGTAGATTTCTACCACGTGTCCCTCTAGATCTGACGGTCCAGATTCACTTCGAACTTCGAGTTTCAAGAATTTCAAATCTCAACTGAAACCCACAAGATTTTATCCGAAGCTCGCGGTCTATTGACCCGTGTCTCCCGCAAATCAACGACTACGATTACTTCGGGTCCTTACCCGGAGTCCATGGATTTATGCTGTGTCTTCTCCTGAATCAGATGGCTATGATTCTCTTCAGATATTCGAGTTTCAGATATTTCAATTCTCAACTTCTCCACATTCACTTTTTCCCGGAATGGTTTACCTAGAGTACATAGTCGGTTGATGTGTTTCCTCCTACAGATCGACGACTCCAAGATACTTCGGTTATTCAGACTTCAGGATTTTCAACACTCCACTTTTTCTTCTTACTGAATCTCATGATCCATCACCATGCGTCCCTCTAGATTTGATGGTCTAGATTCAATTCAGGTTTCGGGTTTCAATATTTTTTTCTCCTTGATACTTCGAATCCTCCGATCCGTGAAGCCCCAAAAGAACCCACGATTAACGACTACGTAACATTTCCCATATCCGATGGCCTGGGATGATCTCACCCCTCTGAATGGACCTCATCCATCGCTTCACAACCTTCAACAAAATTCCCCCTCTCTATTGATTCTTAGTTGTTGTCTCTCCCGAGCTTGATTCCAACGCACTCCTTGTGAACTTGGAATCTCTGACGAAATCTGGGATTAGCGATTTCTTCAAAAGAAATCTCTTTACGCACTCCTTGTGCTTTGCGGTCCCGTTCTTGACA
Source organism: Picea mariana (assembly GCA_032191745.1). Classification (NCBI taxonomy): domain Eukaryota; kingdom Viridiplantae; phylum Streptophyta; class Pinopsida; order Pinales; family Pinaceae; genus Picea; species Picea mariana. The sequence goes on along the minus strand of JASDQU011378057.1, from coordinate 11,529 downwards.
CTTAGTCAATTTTTGAATTGGTGCACTCCTTGCAACATGTTCTCATGCAAGACTTAAGTTCTTGCGGAGATTGTGCACACCTTGTAGTAGTCTCTTTGCACTCCTTGTAAAGGGAAGTTTCACGTTTATCTCTTCTGAGATTCTGAGTCGAAATAGAATCTGTCAATGCATTCCTTGCGGATTGTATGCACACCTTGCATGAACTCAATGAAGAGAACAATTGAAGCTTATATAAACACTTCACAGTTTCATATACTCAATAATATAACTCATTCGTTCATGAAAACAACAATAATAGGGAATTGTAAACAATAGTGATGCAAGAGCATCGCTCCATGTCAGCCAGCCAACTAGCCAGCCAGCCACGCCAGTGAATTCAAATCGAACACTAAAAGAGAGGTGCAATCCTCATTCAAATTTGAATTGAACGTAATTAAATGTTTAGGCTGGTGAGCCATGGAAGTCGTGCCTTTGAGTAGGCGTTAGGTAGATCGGCCTTTATTGTAGATCGGCTGAGGTCTAGATCCAGGTGCTGGACTAGATAGCCATTGAATGTAATTTATTAGAGTAGGTGAACCTGGAGGGAAGCGCTAAGAGCCCCTCAGGTAAAAGATATTTTAATATCTCATTTTGAAGTGAGTTGAGCTAGAGAGCATCTGCATGTAGAGAAGAGGGGAGAGGAGCCAGAGAGAGAGCTCAGGAACACCATTGTAAAAATACAGGCATTTGCCATTTGTTAATAGAACAGAGTAGTTTTTCCTGCATTTCTGTCTTATATGCATGTCTGTGTGTGCTCTGTGTATATGCAGTGAATGTATGTTATGTGGATGCATTCTGCAGGAGTTGTGTTTGATTTCAGGGTTGAAAGTATTTGAGGCTTCATACCAGGAGGGTGTGACAGAACGCTGAGAATTCTGAGAGCCGTGCACAGGGGGTGCACTTCTGAACACTGTGGGGTTAAGACAAAGACGTGCTGAGGCACAAGAGACTGAAGGCAACAGCTCGAGGGGAAGACCTGAAGGTTGTTGAATACCTTGGAGGCACGGCTGTGTATGAGAAACAAAGTTGCAGACAAAACTTTGCTGTAAGTTCTGTGAGAGCTCTGTCAGGTGGGCATTGAGCATATGCACGGATTGCGTTGGAGAAGAACTCTACTGTGAGTTAGGAGAAGACCAGAATCACTGAGGATTCTGAGAGGCTCTGCCAAGAGGGCATTGAGTAGGTGCAAAGGGTGCACATAAGGAGACAGAACCGTTGGAGTGTTCTGTGGAAGAGAAGATACTCCGCCAGAAGGGTGTCGAGGAAGCGTGCAGATAGGCACCGAAGAGGAGAGAACTCTTTGAGTTCTGTTTTGTGAAGGGAGAGTCCACTGAAGGGCCTCCACTGGGTTGCTAATACCCAGAAGTAATCAAGAAGAGGCTTGAGCAGAAGGATAGCCAAGAGGGCATCCATTTCATCCTCCATCCAAGGAAGAAGAAGGACTAAATTCCCCAAGGGGTTTGAGTGTTTGTGAAATCTCATAAGAGATAGCACTTTGGTGCATGAGAAGATTCTGTAGGAGCGCAGACGTCAGAATTCTTTAAGGGTCCGAAAAAGGACAAGCTCAGAAGGAGCAGCATCGTGAAGAACGCGTAGCGAGGCTCAAGTTGTGGAGCTCACAGAGGAAACAGACAGCAAAGGGTGATACCATTGAAGGATTGAAGTTCTCCCATGTCTGGGAAGAAACGTCATAGGTTGGGGAAAAGGAGAAGGAATCTCATGGGGAAATACTCTTTTCATTTCATGGATTACCCAAGGAAGAATGGATGGTCGAAATTTTCTGAAGAGATTTCGCGAAGTTCCGAGGATCGTTAGATCTTGCAGAGGTGCAAGGAGGTTATGGAGAGAATGTCTGAAGAGTTGAAGCTCGGGAGGAGCAACATCGACCGTTGGATTAGCCGATAGAATCTGGGTCGTTGGTTTTCAAGTCCAAGGAGCCGCCGGAGGAGAGCACACAAGGAGGACAGGTCTGAGCAGAGATCCCGATAGTCGTTGGATCTGCTGAAGCTGCGAGGAAGTTAGGCCCTCACAGACAGGAGGAGAGAAGTCCCGACACAAGGAGTGATCATCAGGATATCGAGATATCAAGGACGTAAGGAGAGTTCCTCGGCATCAGAGATCGCGAATTAGCGACGAGGATCTGGACCATTCATGGGAGAGGACACGTGTCATGAGATTACCCACATCGAGGACTCAGGCATTGGAGGTTGGAAGAGGAAGCCATTCGACTTCACGAGTAGCGAAATGGTGAGAAGATTGGAGCCATCCATCTGAGGGGGACATGTGGCAAAGATTGAAGAGATCTCGCAAACTCGAGAGTTCATAGGGTAAAGGCCCAAGAATTGGGTGTTCAAAGTCATGAGGCACGAGGTCGCGAAGCGGCGGAGTGGCGAGAGGATCAAGAGCGTCCATATGGGTAGGACAGGTGGCAGAGATCGGAGAGATCTCACGAACTCGGGGGTTCACCGAGTGAAAGCCCAAGTATTGGGTATTCAAAGTCACGAGGCGTGAGGACGCGAGGTGATGAAGTGGCAAAGAGATTGGAGCCGTCCATCTAAGGAGGACAGGTGGCGAGAGATCGAGAGATCTTGCGAACTCGAGAGTTCGCAAGGTGAGAGCCCAAGCGTTGGGCATCCCAAGTCACAAGGACGCGAGGTGCGAGAGGAGGACAGCCGTTGGATCCAGATCGTAAGAGGACTGTTGGATCCGCACGTGGGATCGTGTATCGGGACCTCAGGAGAAAAGGTCCGAGAATTTGGGCGTGGGGATCGTGAGATTGCGAGAGGCGATACCTTGACAGCTGGAGAGAAGTGTGGGCCATAGCAGAGTCGGTGAGTGGAGTACAGGTGGCACAAAGGATTCGTGAGTCGCAAAGTGTCGAGGAGCCGAGATTCGTGTGGACGCCGAGTCGTGAAGTGCCGAGGAGCCGAGATTCATGTGGGATGTGTGGCAGAGCATAAGGTGGGACCGAACGGTCGAAGGGTGGACATGTGTTGCCTGAGTACAGGAGTCAACACTCCATTGAATTCTCGCATCTCGGGGATTCGCGGAGTAGGAGGATGAAAACTCGATGGTTCAACCGACGAGGTTGCGAGGTTGCGAGGTAAGGCCACGGTCGCGGAAGTAATGGTCATATGGTAGGAGCTGAGCCTGGAGGGCCAGCATGAGAAGAGAAAGGAGCTCATCGGAGAATTGGAGGTCGAGATTTGGAGAGTACAGTGACTCTCGACAGCGGAAATGCCGAAAACCCGAACCTCGATAGTAAGTCGGGGATACCCATGGCTAAGTGCAGGGGCCGAGAAGGAGGAAAAGAAAGGACCTGTGGACTGGGTCAGGTTTCCATCAGATATTCCATTAGAGGAATCTAAGAGCTGCTTCAGCTCAAAAGCAGAAAGGGATTTGAACGATCCTGTGAGTGGGAGAGCGCGACGAGGGTACGATCGCATTTTTCATGCTGCACCAGGTGGTATCAGAGCTGATATGTTGTCTGTATATTTCAGGCAAGAGGAGAAAAGAGGAGATGGAAGAAGACAGAGTTGTTGAGGACTCTGTAATGATTGTTTACAGTTAGGCAGTAGTCGAGGAGACAGTTAGCAGGACTGTAAGATGAAGCTGAGCACTCAGGATTGCAGGAGTGACATCAGCAGATCTGTCAGGGAGGCAGATAGACACAGCACCATGGTTACTGAAGACCATAGGTATTCTGGGAGGAAGAAGAGAAAGGCATAAAAGCTTGCGGAATTTGATAAATAAATGACAATAGAACTCTATGAATTAAAGGCAGACATAGAGAAGTTCGAACTGCGGATGCAGCAGGATAGGAGGAGGAGACGAATGTGTGAATTGTCCATGAAGAAGGAAAAATAAAAATGGCCAGTCAAGGAGTTGATGGTCAGAGGGCAGCATAGGCTGTTGAGAAAATGGTTGAGGTATGCTGGAAACCCCAAGGCCACAGAAGAAAAGATGATTTGTCACTGTTGGCTAGAGACTGGAAAAGGTCTCGATGATTGGGATGATGAAGAATTTTAAATGAGTTCGTCTGATGATCTCAAGGACTTCCATGAAGGCAGAGAAGAAGAAATTCCAGATTTCCATGAGGGCAACGAGTTGAGATCAGTTGAGGATCTCGCGGACTGTCAAGAGGACAGCGAGGGAATTTCACATTGCCAGCTGGGCAATGAAAGGAGATTGCTGAGGGATCTCGAAGAGTGACAAGAGGGCAGCGGAAGCATCGAAGACTGCCAAGAGGGTAGAGATGAAAATGTGAGGCCATCTGAAGGTCTCATGGGCTCGATGAAGAGTTCAATTCAACAAGGAGTGCTGATGAAGATGGGATCGGTTGATCTCATGGTCTACCAGGGAAGCAGTGGAAGCATCCCATATTGCTAGATGGGCAGGGATGAGCAGATGAATTTGGATCAGCCAGAGGAGCTGACAGAGCAGATGAGGCTGTCTGATAGTCTCATAAATTCAGAGAGGGACTTGGATCAACAAGTGCAGCTGACAGAGGTAAAGGATCAGGATGATCTTTTGATGATTGGGGGAATTGGAGTATTCCTACCATGTGCCCAGAAGGAGGCAGAAAATTTTGTTACAAATGATACAACAACAGTAGGGGAATAGTCAGCTATGACTGTCAGAAAAGAAGAAAAATGGGAGCAGACTTTGGAAGCTGCCCAAGAGGACACAGAAGAGAGTGAGCATTTCGAGGAATGGCTCAACGCGTTTAGCATTGAAGATGAAGAGACTGCAATAGGGGAATTTGTAGCAGAAGCAGAAGAAGAGGATGACGAGCATTCTGAGGAATGGCTCAGCAATTTCAGCCATGAAACCGAAAACAATGAAACAGAGGAGGTTGCAGAAGCAGAGGAGGAAGAGGCAGACAACATTTGCTTTGCTGATCTATGGGATCAATTTGAAGCCCTGGAGGAAAGGATAAAAGTGCAGGGAAGGCACATCCAACAGGTGAAGTTGGAAATAGATGAGGAAGGCGTGGAAGATCATGATGATCTGCCCAATGGCCAAAAATTTTTGCAGTTAAGGAGACTACAACAGCAGGACCAGCCACTGGAGCAGCTGGATGAGG
>JASDQU011378056.1:0-14374 GCA_032191745.1 Picea mariana | reverse complement strand
AAATTCGTATTTGGCTTCTTAAAATTTTTAAATGTTTTGTTATTATTATAAATAAAATTCATATTTGTGTTCTTAAAATTTTTAAATGTTTCATTATCATTATAACATAACTAAATTGGATAGTTCTATTTGCTTAATTTAATTTAGCACATAATACCTTGACATGTGATTTTGATATCAACTCCATTGTTTTTTTCACTTATATATTTTAATATCACTTTTATTACTTTTTTAAATATAGCAATATAGGTATAGTATCACTCAATTATATTTATTAAGGTAGAAGGCTAAAGATTCTAAAAAATGATGATTTTTTCTAGGGATATTTGCTCGAAATCAGACGAAAAATTGTTGGGTTCGTAGATTTGAGTGATTATTTTCGTAGAATCCGAGCATCCTCGGAGTTTTTCAGTATGTTGAATCCATTTTTACATTCAAAAATGGATTTTGAATAACAAAAATTAGTGATTCATGTAAATTTATATAACCAGATTCCAACGAAAAAAATGATTTTGTAGAACAACTAACCAACGCCTTTATTAAGTTTGTTTTTTCATTTCCAAAAAACCATTTTAAATAGAGTAAAATTAAAATTTATTTTTAGAAAAATAATTTACATGTTCTTTTATTTTGTTTTACAAGTGAGTAGAAATTCGTTTGATTGTTTTTAAAACATATAAATAGAGTAATACAAATCTCTCTTTGGTTAATTTTGGTTGACAATATGATATATAGGGAGATAATGTGATATGCGAGGAGTTGGCTTATATATATATATATGTGGGGGGGGGAGTAGTTGGCTATTATTTTGGTATGATACGTTAAGTTTTTAAGTTATATTATTTTGGTATTAATTATTTTTTAATGTTTTTATTTTATATATTTTTATTGTGTTATTTTTTTTATTAAATTTGATATTATTTTATATTTGATATTATTTTATATTTGATATAACAATTGTATTAATATTTAATTTATATATAAAGTTTTATGTAAATATATTTGTATTGAAAATTTAAATGGAAAAGTTTTTAATATTAAATTAAAAAAAATAAATAATATTAACAATATCAATTCATTTTTAATAATTTAAATAAATAAGAAAATTTTATAAAAATAAGTGTAACATTAAATTTACTTTCCATTTGATTATTAGAAAAACATGTTTTTATGAAGCCCCCTTGTTTGTGGGACCCTCTCAACTCAACTATTTAACTGGTAATGTTTACGAAGGTATACATGTCCTATTAACCATTAGGCCCACATTGTTTTATTATTTTATATGGTGAAAAAATTGGTTGAAATATTTATTTATAAAAATAATATTTTTATTATTGCAAGGTTATTTAAAGAAATATTTAATTTCAATATCCAATAAAAAAAAATGTTTTAGTTTTGTAATTTGTATATATAATATAGAAAATGATCAAATGTATATATAAGATAAGTGTTGCGTGGTAGCGTAGTCCCTACCAAGCAGCTTACAAGGTAAATTTTTGAAAATGGGGTCGAATTGTAAAGGACGGAAGTGTTTGGTGCAAAATGTATATCACAGAACAAGAGGGCATAAGAAATTGATAGTGCTAAGTCGCGATGAATTGTACAGTTAGGAAGTTTTGGGTGCTATATTTATAATAGCACCAACCCGAGGGCAATAAGTGAACCAATCCGCCCATCACAGAACATGGGGCATAAAATTTCATTAGCGCTAAGGCACGACCTCATGGAGAGATAATTGGCTAAGTGTTGAAAGGAACTGTGGTCAGTCGGGCTCATGATGTGACGATATAGGACCAATCGACGAGTTCGAAAAAAGTCAAGTTCAAGTTTAAATATATTTATTTAAATTGTATTTATATTAATGTATCTTAATAGATAATTTGTGGTCCAAATGTAGACCATGTTCCAATATGTGGACGAATTGTTGACCACAAAAGTTTTGGGTGCAAGATCTATAATAGCACCAACCTAGGGGTCGGTCGGGCTCCCGTAAATTGATACTGAATACGTTTTTTGGTTGTTAATGCCAATAAGTGAACCAGTGCACTGAGTTGTCACGAGTAGAAGAAGAATATATATAGAATTTGACAGGCGGGGCCTTACATCTCCTCGGGAACCCTTGTTACCCTATTTTGAAGCTCGTCCACCTGTTTTCCCCTCTACTCTCTCTTTCTCGTTACTTAGTCATTTTTTCATAAAATGTCCCAATGCGCACGTTGGCAGACAGACCGGTTCACATTTGCGCTCGTTAATGCCAATAAGTGAACCTGTCCACTGAGTTGTCACTAGTAAAATTTGAATGAATTTTAATTAAAGATGGCATGGATACCCTCTTTGTGTTACACATTTTGCATTGAAATGGGGTCAAATTGTAAATGATGAAAGTGTTTCGTGCAAAATGTATATCACAAACCAACCCACCTATCACGGAACATGGGCATAAAATGTCGTTGTCGCTAAGGCGCGACCCCGCGGAGATATAATTGGTTAAGTGTTGAAAGGAACTGCGGTCAGTCAGGCTCATGATGTGATGATATAGGACCAATCAACGAGCTCGAAAAAGTCAGGTTCAAGTTTAAATATATTTATTTAAATTGTATTTATATTAATGTATCTTAATAGATAATTTGTGGTTCAAATGTAGACCATGTTCCAATATGTGGACGAATTATAGACCACAGAAGTTTTGGGTGCAATATGTATATGGCGGAATTGTAGATGACGCAAGTTTTGGGTGCAAGATCTATAATAGTGCCAACCCAAGGGTCGATCGGGCTCCCGTAAATCGCTATTGAATACATTTTTTGGTTGTTAATGCCAATAAGCGAACTTGTGCACTGATTTGTCATGCGTAGAAGCAATATCAATATATATATATATATATATATATATATATATACAATTTGACAAGTGGGGCCTTACGTCTCCTCGGGAACCCTTGTCACCCTATTTTGAAGCCTGTCCGATAGTTTTTCCCCTCTACTTTATTTTTCTCGTTACTTAGCCATTTTTTCAAAAATTTCCCAATGCACGCGTTGGCGGATGCATCGATTCACATTTGCGCTTGTGCTTTTATATCGTGACTTTGATCGATTGCTAACCATTTGATGCCTAGCCACTTTTCAGATCGCGGATTCCCGGATAGGCGGGCTTTATAACTAGGGTCGAATTGTATATGACGCAAGTGTTTGGTGCAAAATGTATATCACGAAAGTGTGGTGTGCAACATGTATATCACGAAACAGGGGGCATAAGAAATTGATAGCATGAAGAAGTGACGAATTGTAGAGTACGAAAGTTCTGGGTGCAGTATCTATATCGCACACTTGAAGATGACAGAAGTTTTGGGTGAAATATTTATAATAGCGCCAACCCAGGGGTCGGTTGGACTCCCCTAAATTGTTGTTGAATATGTATGTGACGAAACAAGGGGAATACAAATTTGATAGTGCTAAGTCGCGACCCCATGGAGAGACAATTGGTGGGGACTTACGTCTCCTCGAAAACCTTGTCACCATATTTTGAAGCTCGTCCGACCGTTTTTCCCCTCTACTTTTTCTTTCTCGTTACTTAGCCATTTTTTCGAAAATGTCCCAATGCACGCATTAGTGGATGCATCGATTCACATTTACACTCATTATTTTATATCGTGACTCCGACCGACCACTAACCATTCGATGCCTAACCACTTTTCAGATTGTGGATTCTCGGATAGGTGGGCTCTATAACCGGGGTTGAATTTTATATGATGCAAGTGTTTGGTGCAAAATGTATATCACAGAAGTGTGGTCTGCAACATGTATATCACGGAATAGGGGGAATAATGAATCGATAGCGTGAAGTCACAATGAATTGTAGAGTACGGAAGTTCTAGGTGCAAGATGTATACTGCTCACTTGTATATGACTAAAGTTTTGGGTGCAAGATTTATAATAGCGCCAACTCAGGGGTCGATCAGACTCCCGTAAATTGTTGTTGAATACATATATCATGGAACATAGGACATAAAAATTTGATAGCTCTAAGTCGCGACCCCACAAAGAGATAATTGGATAAATGTTGAAAGGAACTGAGGTCGGTCGGGCTCATGATGTGATGATATAGGACCAATCAACAAGTTCAAAAAAAGTCAGGTTCAAGTTTAAATATATTTATTTAAATTGTATTTATATTAATGTATCTTAATAGATTATTTGTGGTCGAAATGCAAACCATGTTCCAATATGTGGATGAATTGTAGACCACAAAAGTTTTGGGTGCAAGATGTATATGGCGGAACTGTAGATGGCGCAAGTTTTGGGTGCAAGATCTATAATAGCGCCAACCCGGGGGTCGGTTGGGCTCCCGTAAATCGCTGTTGAATACATTTTTTGGTTGTTAATGCCAATAAACTAACTTGTACACTGAGTTGTCACCAGTAAAAGCAGAATGAATTTGAATTGAAGATGCATGAATACCCTCTTCGTGTTACACATTTTGCACTGAAATGTTCCAATATATACAATTTGACAGGTGGGGACTTACGTCTCCTCGGGAACCTTTGTCACCCTATTTTGAAGCTCGTCCAACCTCTTTCCGCAGTTGAAACATACATAAAATATCTTTATAGGAAATGGATTATCAATTGCAGATTTGAATATATTGTACCTTCTTTTCCCTCTTCTATACTCAATGAAATTCTCGTTTGTTTTTCCACTCTACTCTCTCTTTTTCGTTACTTAGCCATTTTTCTGAAAATGTCCCAATGTGTGTTGGCATATGCACCTGTTCACATTTGCACTCATGCTTTTATATTGTGACTCCAATCGACCGCTAGCCCTTCGATGCCTAGCCACTTTTCAGATCATGGATTCCTAGGTAGGAGGGTTCTATAACTAGGGTCGAATTGTAAATGACACAAGTGTTTGGTGCAAAATTTATATCAAGAAAGTGTTGTGTGCAACATGTATATCACAAAACAGGGGAGCATAAGAAATCGATAGCTCTAAGTCGCAACGAATTATAGATTACAAAATTTTTAGGTGCAAGATGTATATCACACACTTGTAGATGACAAAAGTTTTGGGTGAAAGATTTATAATAGCGCCAACCCAGGGGTCAGTCGGACTCCCATAAATCGTTGTTGAATACATATATCACAAAACAGGGGGCACAAAAATTCGATAGTGCTAAGTCGCGACCCCACAGAGAGATAATTGGCTAAGTGTTGAATGGAACTGCGGTCGGTTGAGCTCATGATGTGACGATATAGGACCAATCCCCAACCTGGGGGTCGGTCGGACTGTCATAAATCATTGTTGAATACGTTATTTGATTGTTAATACCAATAAGAAAAGTTGTGCACTGATTTGTCACTAGTGAACGCAAAATGAATTTGAATTGAGGATGGCAGGAACACCCTCTTCGTGTTACACATTTTTCACTGAAATGTTTCGATATATACAATATGACAGTCGGGGCCTTACATGTCCTCGGGAACCCTTGCCACCTTATTTTGAAGCCCGTACAACCACTTTCCATGGGTATTTATGTTCCCGCCACCTTCACACTTCTTTCCAAGTATATGCAATAAGTATATAACTTCTCCAGAAACATGCAGAAAAGATCTTGCGAGCAAATGGGATATCTATCACAGATGTGAATATATTTACCCTTCTTTTTCGTCTTCTATACTTTATCTTTTATCACGGAATTGTTACGTGAAAAATATATATGACGAAAGTGTTGGGTGAAAGATGTATATAAAGGAACACGTGGGATAATAATGTGATAGCGCTAAGTTGGGACGCTAACCGATCAACCCACGGATAATCCAAGAGCCCGAGAAAGTCAGGTTCAAGTTTAAAGGGATTTTGTTTATGTTTATTTAAAATGTATCCATATTAATGTATCTTAATAGATTATTTGTGGTCCAAATGTAAACCATGTTCGAATTTGAATGGTGTTTTGTGATTTTATATTGTGACTTCGACCGACCACTAGCCATTCGATGCCTAGCCACTTTTCAAATCGTGGATTCTTGGGTAGGCGGGCTCTATAACCGGGGTCGAATTGTAAATGACGCAAGTGTTTGGTGAAAAATTTATATCACGGAAGTGTTGTGTGCAACATGTATATCACAGAATAGGGGGGAATAAGAAATCGATAGTGTTAAGTCGTGACGAATTGTAGAGTATGGAAGTTTTGGGTGCAGGATGTATATCACACACTTGTAGATGAAATAAGTTTTGGGTGAAAGATTTATAATAGTGCTAAACTAGGGGTCAGTTGGACTCCCATAAATCATTGTTGAATATGTATATCACGAAATAGGGTGAATAAAAATCTGATAGCACAATGTCGGGACCCCCCGGAGAGATAATTGGCTAAGTGTTGAAAGGAACTGCGGTTGGTCGGGCTCATGATGTCATGATATAGTACCAATCCCCAACCTGGGGGTTGGTCGAGCTCCCGTAAATTGTTGTTGAATATGTTATTTGCTTGCTAATGCCAATAAGCAAAGTTGTGCATTGAATTGTCACTAGTGAAAGTATAATGAATTTGAATTGACGATGGCAGGAACACCTTCTTCGTGTTACACATTTTGCACTGAAATGTTCTAATATATACAATTTGATAGTCGGGGCCTTACGTCTCCTCGGGAACCCTTTCCACCCTATTTTGAAGCTCGTCCAACTGCTTTCCATGGGTATTTCTGTGCCCTCCACCTTCGCACTTCTTTCCAAGTATATGCAATAAGTATATAACTTCTCTGGAAACATGAAAAAAATATCTTACGAGAAAATGGGATATCTATCACATATGTTAATATATTAACCCTTATTTTTCGTCTTCTATACTTTATATTTTATCATAGAATTGTTGGGTGAAAAATATATATGACGGAAGTGTTGGGTGCAAGATGTATATAACGAGACACGCGGGATAATAATGTGATAGCACTAAGTTGGGACATCGAGGTGAGATATTTGGCCAAGTGCTGAAAGGGATGGTCATCGGTTGAGTTCCTGATGTGAATATATAGATGGAAATGAGGATTTGACAGTCCACTAACTGATCAAGCCGCGAACAATCCAAGAGCCCGATAAAGTTAGGTTCAAGTTTAAAGGGATTTTGTTTATGTTTATTTAAAATGTATCCATATTAATGTATCATACTAGATTATTTGTGGTCCAAATGTAAACAATGTTCGAATTTGAATGGTGTTTTGGGCTCGAATTTTTTTGCTCAAACCTACAAGGAACAGAGAAAAAAATATATGACTTTACATTTTGTATATCGAAAAATATTCTAAAATATAGGAAGCTGCAATACATGCACAATATAGAACAGGAACATGTACATCGAAATGAGTTAATTTTACGAAGAAACACAAATTCCAAATAACAACACCAAGCATTGAATATCAGCATAGAACAACCCCAAATATTTATAATTAGATAAACTGGGTCACAAAATACATTTGAGAATATTTCCCAAAAAAAGTTTTCTTCGAATTTGTAAAAAGAACTATAGTTTAGTACATATTCTGTGAAATAAAAATGTGTTTGCTAGAATGACTCTGATTGGGACTGCGGTGGACTACAAATAAAATATGTACAAGAATGAAGTTTGTAGAAAGAAGAAAGTTGGCGATGGAAAACAACAAAACCTGGCAAGAAGAAAGAGAAAATTGTCATATTTGGGTTAAAGCTTTGTTAGAATAAGTGGATGAAGACAGAAGAATGTAATCAATATCAACTTACTATGATGGTGTCCCATGCCTTGTCATTTTTTCGTTGATGTCCTTTTATGTCTTTCCTGGGCTTTGACCTTCATTGGTAATCTGGTCGACAACCTTTTTCAACCATTCTTCAATGTAGCTCCTCATGGGCACCACACTCATTTCATGCCATATTTTTATATTGAATAATTCACTTTCCAAGTCCCTTAGATCAATAGACAAGTTGTGCAATGCTTCTTGAATATTTTTGTTTTTAATTGCATAAATGACTAGCCAAGTTTTCACATCATCTTCACCATATTCACGAATGCCATAGAAATTTTCAAATGACAGTGTTTTATAGATATTAACTTGAGCATCAAATGCTTTCTTGGTTAAAAAAATGAGTTTAATATCAATTTTGGGTCATGGAATTAATTGTTGCTAGAAGCTAGCTCTATCTCTTTTAGCTTCTTGAATAGTTTGTCTCTTTTGTCTGGCTACATTCTTGAATGATACCAATCAGGTTCTTTACCTTTTCTTTCCAGCATGTGTTTAGTTGGTCTATTCGATCCAGGGAAGGGAGATCCTCCTGTCTTCTTCTGAATTCCATCATACCGATAACTTCAATACCAAATGGTAAAACTGCATCAAGATAAAAACCTTGCTCGTTCTTGATATCTGCTTGCAGATACTCGTGAAAAGCATGCACTCTTGTTCCAAAAGAGACCATATTATTTGAAATCTCCCAAGATTCTGTTATTAATTCCATTGTTTTGTTTATATTCCTTTCCCAATAGTCTCGGGACAATGTGAGAAGGCTTGCTAATCCTTTTAACTTTGGTGCAAGTGCGGTGGACCTGACCATTTCCAAAGCAGTAGAAAATAGTGGAAGAGGCATTAGAGTTGCCTCCAATTCTTTGATTCGCGTCTTTAACATGAGGATTTCCATTTCAAGGCCACTAATAGAGTTGTCTAGAGCATATCCAGTTTCTTGATACATATTGGATATCTGGGAAGGGCACATGTTGCATAGGTTAAACTCTGAATGAGATGTCCCTTTCTTATTCTTTACATATCTGTTTTCAATAATCAATTTTTTTGATTCGCTGTCAAGAACAATGCTCTGAAATGCAAAAGACTCTTCTTCGTCCAATGTATCTATGCCAATTACTTCGATCCCAGGATTGTGATGAGTAGTTCTCTCTAGGTGATCATCGTCAAGGAACTTTTTTTCAATGTCAATTTCTAGTTCCATATCTTCGAGGGAGAGATCGTAGATATCAATTTCTCCCCTCGGTCCCTCCTGTTCTTCGACTATTGTTTTCCATTTTTTTCCTGCAGGAAGCTTCTGACAAATTTCAATTTTTCAAGAGGGAGGTTTCTTATCTCCTCCTCCACCTGAAGAACTATGTGTGACTTTATTACTTTGGTAAGTCGTTCGAGTAATGCCATGAGATGTTGTGGTCTTGGATGTGGCAGTCGGGATTGGGCACTTTTTTCACCCAGGTCTTTTCGATTCTGCTTGTGCGAATCATTGGTACTGGTACGGAGTCCATTTAGGATAGTGTAAGTGAAATAACTGTTGAAGTGGTTCAAGACCATGAAATCCCAAACTTTACAAGGCATAGAGATGAATTGTCCTTTCCTTTTTTCATGAAATAAATGCAACCAGTAGATGTACTCCCTTGTTATTCCAACAAAAAACATTGTACCAGATATGTGACATAGAAGGAAGCAAGGATTTTTTTAGACCTGAAAATACTTATAACATTATAGTTCTCCATTTCTTCTACTGTGCCCTTCCTATCCAGGAATATTGTCAGCTGGCCAGAAAACCAGGGAAAATACCTTCCAAATATCAATTCTTTAAAAACTTAAACAAAATAATTAAAGACCTTATAAAATTGTTGGCAAGTGTTGTGTCTCCATAATTTATGGCACGATAATGTTAATGGTTCAAATTCAGAGTTCAATTTCCTACACATAGATAGTCCAGGAAATGGATAACGATTCAACATGATGAAAATTAAATAAGATGGAATAAATAATTTCTTCTGCCTCCTGTATTGCAATAATTGGGAAGAGATTTGAATGGAAATCAGCTTGCAGCAATGGAAGATGGTTTGTTTCTTGACCATAAAATATAAAATATACAAAATCATCCGAGAGATGCCTGTTGCACTTTCTTGTCTCGTTGTCCTAGTGAAAATCCATGCAATTTGTCGAAAAAGGTTTTTACATGCACTAACTTGTAATATGGCCATGTCCTAGGGAGTGGGCACTGGGTCCTGTAATAACTTCAGCAAGAGGTCTAATTCATTTCCATGCTTCTTTAAGAACTGTTTGCAATTCTCGCCCTTGAAAGTAGGCATTGGATTGGGAAGTGTTAACATATTTCAAAATAATTTAGGCGATAGGGAGATTTGGAAATGGTCACCCATCTGGACAATCTGTTGGTTCAGAATATAGTTCTCGGCTCAGCACATGACCAAGTCCTTAAAGTAAAAAAAAAATCGGGGATAGAATGTGTCGTTGCAATTTCAGATGTCGAGATAACTTTCATCATGGTAGAAGTGGACGACTAGTAGCCATAAGCTATGGACCACTGAAAATGCTGGTCCTCCTGGCTGAAAATATTCAGGGTATCTCTAAAGACATGTTGTCGAGTTGCACCCATAAGGTGATGAAAACCTTCCTTTGCTACTCATTGTATTTAAAATGGAAACAACAACATCATAATACAATCTCCAGTAAATCTTGGTTCAATGTGTTTTAATGGCAGATGTCCTAGACCTTTTCGCCTTTTAATGCCAATTTTTTCAAAGCTAATAAAAGCGTCATCAATTTGCATTAGGAAAGCGTGCAAAGATGGCAGGGAAATTGAGAAACTATTTAAAAGAGGGGAAAACATTGACAGTTGTGTAATATACCTGGATTTTGACAAAAGTAGGTTCAAGTCAGAAGATAATTTGTTAATATTTACTTAAACAATTTTCATATTATTTTATTTTATGACTGTTCTCTGTGGCCCAAATGCAAACTATGTTCAAATTGGAATGGTGGAGCAACATTCTCATATGCAAGCAGAGCCTCAAATATGCAAACCTGTAAGGTTAAAAAATTATGTGCACAATACTAAAGAGCGACATCACGTGAACACCTTTGTAGATGATAGCAGGACAACACAATATTGAATTCTTGCTACGATGACATCTTAAAAAAACCAAAACAACCATCATTTTTTTGCGAATTCAAGATTGACAGAGTAAACTAATAAGATTCCATAATATTCTCCCATAAATGCATTTTAATGGGAGATTACCTCGATCTTTCCACTTATTAATGACAATATTTTCGAACATGTGTGGTGAACTGTCACCAGTAAAATCATAATTAATGGGTATTGGGAAGGGGTGAACATGGTGGGCATGGAGGAGAATTAAAGATTCTTTGGTACTTTTTTGAACCTGGGAGTCTGTGGTGGAATTTTATATCACCCAAGTTTTGGATGGAAGATGTATACTCGGAACACGGGAAATGAGAGTTCGATAACGCGTACCCGGGAACCCGCGGCCATAAAATTGGCTAAGGAAACAAAAGCACTCGGTCGGACTCGTGATTTCAAGATATAGATGGATATACAATTTGTGAGTTCGATAAAGAGTGAGGCTTGCGAGTTCAAGGAGTTCGAGGTTGAATTGTAGATAACCGGAGTTTTGGATGCAAGATGTTATCTAAACACGGCGCATGAGAGTTTGATAATGCATTGGGAGTAAACCCGTGGCCATAAAATTAGCTAACTGTTGAGACAAGCTGGGAAAAATATTAACAGATGCTTTGAAATATCAACAGATGCTGGGAAAAATGAGTCGCAAGCTTCGAGTCCGGGTCAAATTGTAGATCACTGAAGTTTCGAGCGCAAGATGTATACCATGCACACGGGGCATGAGAGTTCGATGGTGCCTACGCAGGAACCCATGGCCATAAAAATTGTGAACTATGAAAACGAACGATAGTCAGTCATACTCGTGATGTAAATATATAGATGGACATGAAATATGCCACTCTATCGTCCTGGGAACCCGTGAGCATAGACATGGGACTAAGTATAGAATCAGAAATAGATAATAGAGGGGAATAAAAAAAGGGAGAATGACTAAGTATAGAAGAGGAAAAAGAAAGGGAGGTAAGAACTGTATGCCTCACAGTACAGAGAATACAATCAACATGAAAGAAAATTGTTACGTAGGAACACATGAAAAGAAAAGATGGAGTACAAATTTATTTATTTCAAGATAGCAGCACAGAAAATATAATTTACACGAAGACAAGTTAATGTACAAGAAGATATGGAGTATCCAAGGAGGAAAAAAAACAGAGCTACAAACCAGTTCAACAAATACAAACAGAATAAATAAAAAACTATTAGATATGGAACATGGGTAGAAAAACACACCTTTGCATGGATTCTTCTACATTTTTGGTTAGGAGTTCTTTGTGGTGTCTAGTTTTCCTGTATGTTTCTATGAACAAAAGCACAAAACAAAATGGACATGAACATAAGTTGACATGTAAAGAAAAAAACAAGTATTATGTACATAGACTAAATAAAATAGAATAAGAGGAATAGAGTAACAAATAGTGTTAGAAGAATGTACCTTTTTTTTTAGTTCATTCAAGTTTGTGTGTGTGTGTGTGTGTGTGTGTATATATATATATATATATATATATATATATATATATATATATATGTATGTATTTTTTTTTTAAATTTGTGACCAAAATCAATTACAAACCAGGGAAAACTAAGAAGTTGGATATCTCAATTTTTTGCAACAAGATAGACAAATATGCTTTGAAGCATAGAAATATGATTTTGCAATATCCTTGATTTATATTTCATAATTCAAGTGCAACACCAACTATGTGGTGACCAGACCAGTATGTGTACAAACCAAGGAAAACTAAGAAGTTGGATAATTTGGGTTTTTTTGCAACAAGCTACACATATATTTTTTGAAACATAGAAATATGACTTTTCAATATGTTTGATGTATATCTCATAATTCAAGTGCAATACCAATTGTATCATGATCAGACCATTATGTGTCTAAGATAAATATGTTGTATTGATGAATGGGAACATTTGACCATACATGGTCAATAAGAACGTTTTTCACATGGCTTGTGTTGTCCAAAAGAAAGCGGAGATTGTATTTGCACATGTAGTTTTCCAATTCTTTTGTTCTGGCATTGTTTTGTAGCATGTCAATATTGAAGTCTCCTACAAGAACAATGGTTCCGTTCAGATGCAAATGGTCTAATGCATTGGAAATAACATTTAGTATGTTGGAGAATGTTGCATGGGGAGCAACATACAGATTTAGTATTGCGATTTTTGTTCCATGGAAAAATATTTTTGAAAGCACCATCTCAACATTCTTTTCTTCGAAATGTATATGCTCCAAAATTGGTACATGTTTTTTCACCAATATCATCACCCCATGTGTAATGTAACTTGATATGCAATTGTGATTTGGAAATTGTTTGTTTTGCATGGATAATGCCATGTATGTTTCCTGCAAGCACATAATATCGGATTGCATTGTATCATAGTCATTGAGTATATCATCCATGTGTGCATGTAAGCTGCATGTGTTAAGCGAGAGAATTGATACAAATGAGTTTGTTTGTATGAATTGGTAATTATACTGCAGATGTCATTTTACGGTAGTCCTGAGGCGTTCCATTTCAATATCAACTTTCTATTTGAATTTGAAATTATCTTTTGTAAGAGGACTTAGTAAATACAAGGACTCTATGCTTCTAACATGGGACGGTGATGTGTATACAAGTCCATGTATTCGAATTCCAATAGGATGAAATGCAACACTATCAAGTGTTAGTCCTTGTGATCTGTGGACTGTACGTGCACATGCAAGTTTAATTGGAAACTGTTTCCAAATTTTCAGTCGACCTGTCTTTGCTGATGTCGATACTAGCTAAGATATTCACAAAATAGGTGTCCAATCACTTGTAGTGTTTGAATTATACAAATAAGCTAACTTGCTTGCTTGTCGCTTGCCTATATGCGGTTCATGGAACTTAATCCAAAGGACATCAAGTTTTTTTGTTTTGGTATAGACTTTGAGTATTCCATCTGCACCATTGACCAAGCCATCTTGTGAATCATAGTTGCAGACATATATTTCAACCAACATTTCTAATTTCAGGACAAGCTGCAAAGGTAAAGTGGTTCTATGTTCACGACGTGGCACATTTCCATGGTTGTCTTCTTCCAGGTCAATTGAATTGATGATGATATCATCGCTAGGCATGAGCGATAGCATGTACCTGTTATGCATTGAAAAATCCTTATTTGTGTAGAACAGGTAAGGGAACATTGGGTCTGTTGGTGTAGGTCACAAACACCTCGAATTGATATATGTTAAGTCATCATATGTTTGGTTGTTTGTCCTCATTCTATTCAAAATTGCAATAAATGTTTCATCTATCTAGTGCATTGTAGTATGCAATTCAAAGAATTTAATGTTGTCTCTCAAGAAGTCATGCATCACTGTTTGCATGTTAACCGTAGGTTTTTCAAATATCAAAGAATCTTGGATTAGTTGTGCCTGGTAAATATCCCCACAGAATATTGTTGGAAAT
>JASDQU011378054.1:4598-19453 GCA_032191745.1 Picea mariana | reverse complement strand
AGTCATTTTTAAAGGTCCTTTGGTAAAAGTCAGTTTTTCCAACTTTTTGCATATAAGTTAAGATTCCACCTCCACTTTTTGCATCTCATTGTCTTTTCCGCTTTGCCATAGGATCGATCCCACCAAAGTACGACTTGTTTCTCTAGAAGTGTTGTAATTAGGTGGTATAGCCTACTTTTACATGGATGCCCGAGATAGATCCTTGTTTCATTTTGGCGTCCATGTTGTCTCCTATGACTTTAGGCTCAAGAGTCCTTTTAGTCCTATCATGATTACGAGATTGAGCCTCATTCATCTGATGCGCCATCACCTTCGACTTCACCCTCGGGACTCCCAAAAAATGAGCATGCTTTGTTGTCTTTCAAGCTCACTTTGAAATCTGAAAGTAACATTCGATGAGACTATATTTATTCTTTTCAATCTCAACTGGATTAACTGAGAAAAATGACCGCTTTGAGTCTTCTTTAAGCCCTTTTCAGATTCTTGAAACATGAAAATATTGTCGAGTGATCTTGTTGTCCTTCACGCTCGCCAAACTAAAATTTGAAGGCACGTCTACCGACGGTATTTTACCCCTTTTTCGGTCTGGATGGTCAATTGTACGAAAAAAGGTATACTCTAGGAACTTCGGTTCACTAGAAGAGTATTCTCAGGTATAATTTTAACCCTTTTACGGGCTTGAGGGTCTAAATTTATGAAAAAATAACCCCCACGGATTCCATAGCTAAGCTCTTTTCAGAATCCCTAAAATTGAAAATATCATCGAGTGATCTTGTTCTTTCACACTCATTAAATTGGTCCTGAAAAACATCTACTGGCATGAGTTTACCCCTTTTTCCAGCCTATAGATTATGGAGGAAAAAGGTACACCTTGGGTGATTCGTCTCGCTAGGAGAGTTCTCCTAAGTAAATTTTATACTTTTTCGAGCTGAGGGGACTAAATCCAGAAAAACGTTGTGAGTCCATAGTTAATCTCTTTTCAGACTCCTTAAAATTGAAAAGATTGTCGAGTGATATTGTCTTTGTCACACTCATTAAAATGGTTTTGAATAGACATCTTTTCGAGGCTATTTAACCCCTTTTTTGAACCGACTAAACTATCTTCAAAAAAGGTACCCCAGTGGAGTCTTCTTTTATGATTTTTCAGACTCTCTAAATGTGAAAAACTATCGAGATTACCTTCTCTGGTCTCATTAAAATTACATTGAAGGGAGTTTTCATTGTGTCTTATTAATCGCATTTTCATCTCTACATATTTTGTCCTAATGTCGGCTCCATGTTTCTCTCAACTGAACCTTTGAAGCATGACTTATATGCAAGCCTAGTAGCACTTTGCCTTTGCGTCTTGACACCTTGACCCATGGAGGAATTTTCCTGAGTGTCCTTTTCCTTCACATATCTCCTTGCTCTGAGCATTAGTTTGTTCCTTGCACTTGGAACTAGTATGCTTGCGACACTCGTTCCTCCTTTGTAACATAGCATTCTTTTATTCTTTTTCAAGCTCTTTAAAAATATTGGAAAAGACAATAAAAAATAAAAACCCCAAAAAGAGGATGGGAAATATATATTCTTTTTTGGCAACACAATGGGTCTCCCTTGGACAAAGAACATCCTTTTGTTTGTTAGTCAAGCTTTGGGATCTAATATGACCTTAGGAAGTTTTTCTCGCTACATAGAGTTGTGTCCTCTTCTATTTGGTTATTCTTCCAAACACATGGAAAGTTTGTGTTGCCTCCTTCATCGTGAACTTATGTCAATGTCATGCGGCATGAGTCTGATCATCTGTCATGCTATTATCCAAGGGAATTTTCACCCAACATGAGTCATCCTTTCTGCAGTTTGTCTCTTAACCTCATGTCCGGCCATCCCAAAAGTCCAATCAAGTCCTTGTTCGAAATAAATGAAGTTCTCTACCTGATCATCGAGATCCTCTTGTCTTTTCTCGACGAGTCGTCGAATACCTCTAGGTAGTGAAGTCATACACTCACATTGTACTCCTACCTAAGTTTTGAAGATTTTGAAGTTGTTGCTCGAGCTTTGAAGACCTCATCTCCAGCCATCAGGCGTTATTGGCTTCTTGAAGATGGATACTATACTTGTATATCTTTGATTTTGAGATGTAGACCCATTGTTTATTGATCATGGCTACAATTTATATAGTTATATGACATGGATCTGCAATGTATTTGATTGGCAGCCAAGATTTATTTCATCTCGAGCATGGGTATGCCCGCCTCAGAGAGACAATTGTTATTTTTGCAGATGGCACCTCCCGAACTCTAGTCCCGTGCTCACTCGCTTCATACATTGGTGAAGCTTTTGTAATGTATTTCGGCCATTAGATGCTCTTCTGACCTGACACATTAGGGGGCATCTATTATAACCCTAAATTTCTCTACACATGCATACTTGGCATTTGGCCCCCTTACTTGCTATTTTTTCCAAGCCATAATTGAGTTGCTCTTCTTAATAACACTATTTTTGAATATGTACGCGCCCTGCACCATTACTTCCTATGTATGTACACCTGTTGCACAACTACAGCCCATGTACGTACACTAGTTGCACCACTACAGCCCGCGTATACTCGCAAAAGTTGCAAAAATTAAAAAAGTTTCAAGGAATTCATTGAGATTACGGGCTATTGGGTAGTTTCCCAACTGTTCCACCGCCTATAGCCCGTCACCCAACTGAATAACCATCCTTTTGTGATATAAAAGGAGGTGTTGGGGTATCATTCCACATCTATACATAATAACAGTGAAACTCTACCCATTTCACATCCCCTCCTTGCCCCAAGAAATTGCAGCCATCTTGTGAGAATTTCATTAGAGTTCCCCATTTTTCCCTTTTTCCTCCATCATAAACCCATTCCATTTCCCTAGAGAGAGGTTGAGAGGATAAATATATGCGGAGGCATACTTGGAGCTTGGAGAAGAGAAGCCCGGACCAAGTTCATGGAGTAGTAGCTTACTGTAACACACCCACTACGAAAATCAAGATTTTTTAGCCTCTTTCATCTTTTCTCTGATGAACAGAATCAATGATTCCCTACCGGACCTGATACAGACCCTGCTACCCCTTAACTTCACTCATATGATCGATAGCTATAACCACAGGTCTTATCGAGAAGGTGCTCATCGGCTTTCGCAATTCGGGAAATCCCGGTGCATTTGTGTTCCCCTACTCTCTTGTCTCTCGAAGTGTCGAAATCTGAAGAGGACCGATAGTTTGTCATAACTAAAAATGCCTTGGATTAAAACATGTCACTCTACCTTTCAGGGTTTACTCCATCGGGATTTCGGGATGTGCGACGACAGGAGGTCTCATACCTGGGTTTCCTAGAAGATGAAACTCTGAAACACCAAACTCTAACATGCTTCATTATTTTGGGGTTTTCTCCATCAGGATTTCGGGATGTGCGACAACAGGAGGTCTCGCACTTGGGTTTCCCGAGAGCCGAAACTCCAAAACACCAAACTCTAACATGCTTCACTATTTTGGGGTTTCCTCCAATGGGATTTCAGGATGTGCGATGATAGGAGGTCTCGCACTTGGGTTTCCCAAGAGTCGAAACTCCGAAACACCAAACTCTAACATGCTTCACTATTTTGAGGTTTCCTCCATCAGGATTTCAGGATGTGCGACGACAGGAGGTCTCGCACTTGGGTTTCCCAGTAGTCGAAACTCCGAAACACCAAACTCTAACATGCTTCATTATTTCAGGAATCCATCCATCGAGATTTCGTGAGTCGGGGGTTTCGATACTGGTGAACACATGGGGCCCGCACTTAGGTACCCTGGGTGCCGAAATATTGAAATATGATAATTTTTCCACACTCTATCTTTTAGGATATCACAAGTCGGGATTTCGGGACTTGCGAGTACAAAGGATCTCACCCTCGGATATTTCAGATGCCAAAACACTGAAATATCGGGACTCAAATCCACATTAGACCATTTCGGGGTTTCGCTAATTGGGATTTTGGGACTGGCGAGTACAAGGGAATTTACCCTTAGGTGTCCAGGGTACCGAAACATCGAAACATCACAACTCATCCATGCCAGTTCATTTCAGGATTTCGCAAGTTGGGTTTTTGGGACTTGCGAGTACGAGGGAATACACCCTTGAGTATTCTGATTTTTGAAATGTCAAAATATTGTAACATGTCTGTGTATTGTCCTTTCGGGATTTCACCCATTGGGATTTTGGGACTGGCATGTACAAGGGAATTGCCTCTAGGCATCCCAGGTGCCAAAATACTGAATCTCTTACCGGTCGTCGCATGCACTCTACAGCTAGATGGTCCATGCACTCCCATGGGGCTTGGGATTGATGGTCCTGATTTCTTCGTTGAGGTCTACGAGGACCATTCTCCCTCGTGCGAGATTTTAAGACTTACACTATAACATCCTCCTTCGGGTCCTTAGGAAATTTACACCAGGTATTGAAGACCGGACTGGAAGGTCTTCTAGAAGGTAAGGGAGTGGTCTCGAAAGGGTGCCTTCATGGGGAAATCTATCCAAAGCATCAGGTAAGACAAGCATGGGAACCAATCTCCCAAGAGCAGACTTGAAAATCTGTATTAGTTCAATATATATATATATATATATATATATATATATATAAACATAATCCATACGTGGTCTTTCCAATAAAAACATGCATCCATCATTTCTGATCAAAACACCATGCAAACAGTCTTATACTGAAACCATTCATAATTGCACAGACTATGAGCATACATGTCAACATATAAAATTTCAAGATACAAGATATAAAACACTTATCAGAAAAACACCGGGTTTGATGCAACTGCTGAGAGGGGTTCTCGTTTCCACCCAACTGTAGGCTCAGCGACTCCGAATGGATTTACCACTGGCCACCCCTGAGCTAGAACACAATGCTTGAGACTCTCTGTCTCAGTTCTTCAGTGATCAAGAACGAAGGTTCCTCTCCTTCTTATCTGCTATCGCTCACTCTATATTTTGTTCTAGAGTTCTTCGGATCTCTTCCTATGATCTCCTCCCTCGCGTCCCCTTTTCCACACCTTTTACCTGCCTTTTCTTCTTCGAAGAGGTTGTGTGTGGTACGAATTCCCCCACGGTGGTCAGGTCTGAGGCCTCCATGGATGGGCGGTTCACCCCCATCCCTCATTAGCTCATGAGGAGCCTCTTCACCTACCATCCTGGGGAGTAATTCATTTTGGGTCCAGAGAGCCACTCTTGGTTCTTCGGGCCAGTGAAGACCAAATACGGTTTGGTTCGGTGGAAGTTAACACCACCATTCCAGGTGCCTTCCACCACCTTTCTTCAGCCATTGTGGTCTCTTTTTCATCACATCCCCCTCTCAGCAGTCCTGCAGCATATATATATATATATATATTCAAAATTTTAATTTACATTCGTCGACCTTGTATACTAAGGTCCATTCAGAATCACACATTCACATCTTTGAGTTTGCCACAGTTCTTGGCCAGCATAATTATTTTTATAGACTGGGGGAAACAGGGTGTTACAATTCCCTCCCCCTTAAAGGAACATCGTCCTTGATGTTCTATCTATCATCATGACATGTATGTACAGAGGTAAACAAAATCAGATATGCTTGTTTCATGGCATCCTCCATTTCCCATGTAGCCTCATCTGGGCCAAAATGTCTCCACTACACCTTGACCTGTGCAATGGTTTGGTTCCGAAGCAGGGTTTCCTTTATGTCCAGTATGCATTGAGGTTCTGGTAGAAATTCTCCCTCCAGTTCCACCTGGATCACAGACCAGTCAATTATGTGATTAGAATCATGTATATATTTCTTCAATAATGAAACATGGAAAACATTATCTTCTTTTACTATGGGAGGAAGTGCTAGCCTATAGGCTACAGGTCCCAATCTATCTAGAACCTCAAAGGGTCCACAGTACCGAGGTGCCAACTTGGCACAAGCTCCCATTTTCAGGGAACCCTTCCTAGGCCTAACTCTGAGATATACATGGTCTCCCGTCTTGAACTCTCTTGGAGTTCTCTTTTGGTCGACGTAACTTTTTTGTCGGTTCTGAGCAACCTNTCTTTCAACATGTCGGGTCCAAAAGAAATTATGTTTACGGGATTACTCCAACTAACAGGAGTGTTGCATGGTCTACCATAGAGGACTTCGAACGGACTCATCCTTAAGGATTCTTGGTAGCCGTTGTTGTAAGCGAATTCCACCAATGGCAGGTAGTCTTCCCACTTCCTGGGTTGATGCATTACATGCATTCTTAACATGTCTTCTAGTATTTGGTTCACTCTTTCTGTCTGTCCACCGGTTTGAGGGTGATAGGTGGTGCTAAACAGCAACTTGGTCTCTAAACCAGCCATCAATGACTTCCAAAAGTTGGAAGTAAATTTCATGTCTCTGTCAGACACGATCTCTTTCAGCATACCATGCAGTTTAAATATCTCCTTCATGAATACCTGAGCGATGTCTATTGCCTTGCAAGTTAACTTGATGGGGATAAAGTGAGCGGACTTGCTCAATTTATCCACCACTACCATGATGGCATCATTCTGTTTGGTCGAGGTTGGTAATCCGGTGATGAAATCCATGGAGATGGTTTCCCATTTCCATTCTGGGATTGGTAGAGGTTGTAATAATCCTACTGGGTGTTGGTGTTCTGCTTTTACCTATTGGAATTCTATGCATTTGGCTAGGTACTCAGCTATTTCTTTCTTTAATTCAAGCCAATAGAATTGTCTCCTGGTGGCCATGATCATCTTCTGGTATCCTGGATGACCAGTATAGGGTCTTTTATGTAGTTCATCGAGTATGAACCTCTTCAAGTTGTCACAATCTGGAATATACAATCTTCTTCGGTAAGTGAGTAGACCTCCTTCCATCATGTGGTAGTCTCCGTACTTTACCATGGCGGGATTTTTCTATAGGTACAAGGTCACGGTCTGGACGAAGGGATCTATTTCTTGTGCATTTCTGACTCTTTCCTTGATATCCATCTTATAGGTGCTCACTGTTTCCCGGTGAATTGTTTTCATACTTCTGCTAATGGCATCGGCCACCCTATTGTCCTTTCCTTTAATGTGTTTGATTTCGAAATAAAACTCGCTAAGGAGGGACATCCACCTAGATTGTCTAGCATTGAGCTTCGGTTGGTCAAACAGATATCGCAACCCACAGTGATCTGTCACAAGTACAAATTTTCTTCCCGGGAGGTAATGCCTCCACATTTTCAAGGCATGCACTATGGCAGCCAGCTCTAGGTCATGGGTCACATAGTTGACTTTGTGCTCATTCAATTTTTGGGATTCATAGCAGACCACACTTCCTCCTTGCATGAGGACTCCTCCGAGCCCTTCCTTACAAGCATATGTGCACACGAGGAAGTCAGCTTCAGGATCGGTGATATTCAACACGGGTGCATGGGTCAGTAGATGTTTCAAGGTCTGAAATATTTCTTCACATTTATGTGTCCACATGAATTTCGTCCCCTTCTTCTGGAGGACAGTGATTGGACAACCAATCTTGGATAATCCTTTTATAAATCTCCTATAGTACCCTGCTAATCCCATAAAGGATCTGATATCTGAAACATCCTTTGGGGTAGGCCATTCCATGATAGACCTAATTTTGTCAGGGTCTACCGCTACTCCTTCTTCAGATAGAACATGGCCTAAGTAATGTATTTACTTCTAGAAGAATTCACATTTGTTGAATTTGGCATAGAGCTGATGTTCTCTTAGCACTTGCAGCACAAGCCTAAGATGCTCTTCATGCTCTTCTCTATTCTTGGAGTAAATTAATACATCGTCAATAAAAACTAGCACAAATTTGTCTAGGAATTTGCTGCATACATTTTTCATCAAGCAAAATAAAGTGGCAGGGGAATTGGTTAACCCAAATGGCACTACCACAAACTCATAGTGACCATACCTCGTCTGGAAGGTAGTTTTATGGATGTCTTCACCCTTGATTCGGACATGATGGTATCTCGACCTCAAGTCAATCTTTGAGAAAATTGATGCACCCCCCAATTGGTCAAACAGGTCATCGATCCTGGGCAAGGGGTACTTGTTCTTTATGGTTACCTTATTGATTTGTCTATAATCTATACACAGTCTAAGGGTACCGTCCTTATTTTTCAAAAATAGGACTGGTACTTCCCATGGAGACACGCTAGGCTGGATATAGCCCTTATCCATAATTTCTCTTAATTGCAATTTGAGTTCAACTAACTTGGGTGTGCTCATCCGGTAGGGTGTCCTAGACACCAGCACCGCTCCTAGTGCAAGTTCTATCGAGAATTCTATGTCTCTTCTCGAAGGTAGACCTGGTACCTCTTCCGGAAACACATCTTTGTATTCTCTCAGGGTAGGGTGGTCTTTGAGGCTTGATTTGTCATCTTCAATAGTTTTCAACACCTGTATTACATATAGGGGACATCCTTTTCGGCAATACTTTCTCATTTGCAGAGCTGATATTTGTCTCACCGAGACAGGTTTTCAGATCCCTTGAAGGGTTATCCTTTTCCCTTCTTTACTTACACATTCTAAGGTTTTATGGTAATAGTCCAANACATCGTCAATAAAAACTAGCACAAATTTGTCTAGGAATTTGCTGCATACATTTTTCATCAAGCACAATAAAGTGGCAGGGGCATTGGTTAACCCAAATGGCACTACCACAAACTCATAGTGACCATACCTCGTCTGGAAGGTATTTTTATGGATGTCTTCACCCTTGATTCGGACATGATGGTATCTCGACCTCAAGTCAATCTTTGAGAAAATAGATGCACCCCCCAATTGGTCGAACAGGTCATCGATCCTAGGCAAGGGGTACTTGTTCTTTATGGTTACCTTATTGATTTGTCTATAATCTATACACAGTCTAAGGGTACCGTCCTTCTTTTTCAAAAATAGGACTGGTACTCCCCATGGAGACACGCTAGGCTGGATATAGCCCTTATCCATCATTTCTCTTAATTGCAATTTGAGTTCAACTAACTTGGGTGTGCTCATCCGGTAGGGTGTCCTAGACACTAGCACCGCTCCTAGTGCAAGTTCTATCGAGAATTCTATGTCTCTTCTCGAAGGTAGACCTGGTACCTCTTCCGGAAACACATCTCGGTATTCTCTCAGGGTAGGGTGGTCTTTGAGGCTTGATTTGTCATCTTCAATAGTTTTCAACACATGTATTACATATAGGGGACATCCTTTTCGGCAATACTTTCTCATTTGCAGAGCTGATATTTGTCTCACCGAGATAGGTTTTCAGATCCCTTGAAGGGTTATCCTTTTCCCTTCTTTACTTACACATTCTAAGGTTTTATGGTAATAGTCCAATCTAGATTTATGGGTAGCTAGCCATTCCATGCCAATCAATAGATCATACGATCCCAGGGGTAATATGTTAAGGGTTTCTTGGGTGGGTAATTCACTCAACATTAATTGGTAGGCTGGTATGACCTTTGTCACCCTTCTTTTGGTGCCAGTGGCTAATTGTACCAACCATGGCTTGGTAGGTTTTTTTGGCTGTATTTTACACTTATCAATAGCCTTAGGGGCTATATAACTCAAATTTGAACTAGGGTCAATCAAAATAGACACTAGATGGTTGGAGATCATACCTTCTATTTCCACCACTGAAGCTTGGTGGTCAGCTTGGTTATTATCCAAGGCTGCATAAATTTGTGGCACACTCCTGGCCACATCATTGACAGTGGTAGCTTCCTGGATGTTGTAAATTCTCTGACTATTCTGTTGTCGGTGTGGATAGTCTCTCAGTATATTTTCTTCTCCGCAACCCCAACATTTCAAAGGTTCTCTCTTTGGGTTATCAGTCTTCATTGGTACAGATCCAGAAGTTTTATTTCCACTCAAGGAGGGAAAATTATACTGGTGTACACTCTGGGCTGGGAAAATCATCCTTGAGTTCTTCTTATAGTTTTTAAATCTTGGGGATTTAATCCCCTTTCTCTGAAATCCCGAACTACTCTTCGGTTTCCAGCCTTCGCGAGGTTCTGTCCGATGTCCAAATTGTTCATGACAATATCTTGCCTTTCGGATAGTGCCTTCTAGGGTCTTTGGCTCATCAAATTCAATTATGTTTCGATAGTCCTTAGGTAGTCTGCTGATGAAGCATTGTACCTTTTCCTTTTCTACTTTTATAAAAGGCACATACCTCAACAATTCGAGGAATTTGTTGACATATTCTTCTATAGTGAGTTGTCCCAGTTTGAGTTCATAAAACTCTTTAGTCTTCTCATCGAAATATTTTTCCAACAAATACTTCTTCCTGAAGTATTTCTCAAATTTCTCCCAATGCAGGTCCTCTTTGTGAACCCCTTTCACATTCTTAAGGTCTTCCTCCAAATGGAAGCCTTTTCGTTCAAGTTGAAGATGGCCACTCGGGCCTTCAAATTTTCTGAGAGGTCATGGACTCTGAAATACTTCTTTAGTCCAAGCAGCCAGGCCTTTGCTTCCTCTCCGTTCTTTATTTCACCATCGAATGAGGGTGGTTTGGCCTTCCTGAATTCTTCGAATTTACGTCCCTTGGAAAGCTTTCACTTCTTCTGTCTTCCTTGGGAATAAGAACTAGTTCTGCTGCTAGAAGAGCCCTCTGAACCACGAGCTTCCTTCCTAGAGGAATCGTCCACCACTGGTCCTTTACCTCTGGGATGGACCTGTTTCGAGGTGCTCCTCTCAGTGTGGCCACTAATATGACCATGTTTCTGTGTCTCAGGTTCATGCTGCATTTGTCTTTGTAAGTCGGATAAGCTCTGCAGTAAAACTACATTAATTTCTGTTTGTTTCTCTTGTTCTTTCGTCATCCTCTCATTGTCATCCTTGCATCTTTGTAATTCAACCATGAGGGTCCTCACAGTCTCGGCTAGATCTGGAGGAGTCCCTACCACCCTCCTTTCGTCAGACTCTTCATCTCTATTGTGGGATACCTTCCCCACTTCATGGTGAGTCACCATTCTATACGTTGATAATTTCCCGCGGTTGATCTTCTGCTTGTGTGCAAAAGGAAAAAGAAAAAACGCTGGTTGTTAGTCAATGTTCATATTCATTTATAACCAGTACATAATTCATATTTTTCTCATGCACACACACAATAGGAGTTTTTCATTCTTAACTTTAACTTTTTAATTGAGGGGTTCAAGATAAAGAGTTACTCCTTTTAACAGTACTCCGAATGGAGTCTCTGCGCAACCCGTTCATGAGCCCAAGCAAGCCAAGTGTTGTAACCATGCTCTGATACCAATTTGTAACACACCCACTATGGAAATAAATATTTTTTGGTCGTTTTCATCTTTTCTTCGATGAACAGAATCCTCGATTCCCTACGGGACCTGATACAGACCCTGCTACCCCTTAACCGCACTCATATGATCGACGGCTATGACCACAGGTCTTATAAGGGAGGTGCTCGTCGGCTTTCGCAATTCGGGAAATCACGGTGCATTTGTGTTCCCCTACTCTCTTGTCTCTCGAAGTGTCGAAATCCGAAGGGGACCGATAGTTTGTCATAACTAAAAATTCCTCGGATTAAAACATGTCACTCCACCTTTCAGGGTTTACTCCATCGAGATTTCGGGATGTGCGATGACAGGAGGTCTCGCACCTAGTTTTCCTGGGAGACGAAACTCTGAAACACAAAACTCTAACATGCTTCACTATTTTGGGGTTTCCTCCATCTGGATTTCGGGATGTGCGACGACAGGAGGTCTCCCACCTGGGTTTCTCGGGAGCCAAAACTCTGAAACACCAAACTCTAACATGCTTCACTATTTCGGGGTTTCCTCCATCAGGATTTCGGGATGTGCAACGACAAGAGGTCTTGCACTTGGGTTTCCCGAAAGCTAAAACTCTGAAACACCAAACTCTAACATGATTCACTATTTCGGGGTTTCCTCCATCGGGATTTCGGGATGTGCAATGACAGGAGGTCTCGCACTTGGGTTTCCCGGGAGTCGAAACTCCAAAACACCAAACTCTAACATGCTTCATTATTTAGGGAATCCATCCATCGGGATTTCGCAAGTCGGGGGTTTCAATACTGGCGAACACGTGGGGCCCGCACTTAGGTACCTCGAGTACCGAAATACTGAAATATGATAACTTTTTCCACACTCTATCTTTCGAGATATCGCAAGTCAGGATTTCGGGACTTGCGAGTACAAGGGATCTCACCCTCGCATATTCTGGATGCCGAAACACCGAAATATTGGGACTCAAATCCACGTTAGACCATTTCAGGGTTTCGCTAATCGAGATTTCGGGACTGGCGAGTACAAGGGAATTTACCCTTAGGTGTCCCGGGTAACGAAACGCCAAAACATCACAACAGATCCATGATAGTTCATTTCAGGATTTCGCAAGTCGGGGTTTCGAGACTTGCCAGTACGAGGGAATACGCCCTTGAATATTCCAATTTTCAAAATGCCGAAATATCGTAACATGTCCGCGTATTGCCCTTTTAGGATTTCACCCATTGGGATTTTGGGACTGGTGTGTACAAGGGAATTGTCTCTAGGCATCCCGGGTGTCGAAATACCGAATCGCTTACCAGCTGCCACGTGCACTCTACAGTTGGATAGTCCATGCACTCCCATGGGGCTTGGGATCGACGGTCCCGATTTCTTCGTTGAGGTCTATGAGGACCATCCTCCCTCATGCGAGATTTTAAGACTTACACTATAACATCCTCCTTCGGGTCCTCAGGCAATTTACACCAGGTATTGAAGACCAAACTGGAAGGTCTTCTAGAAGGTAAGGGAGTGGTCTCGAAAGGATGCCTTCGTGGGGAAATCTATCCAAGGCATCAGGTAAGACAAACACGGGAACCAATCTCTTGAGAGCAGACTTGAAAATCTATATTAGTTCAATATATATATATATATATAAACATAAGCCATACGTGGTCTTTCCAATAAAAACATGCAGCCATCATTTCTGATCAAAACACCATGCAGACAGTCTTATACTAAAACCATTCATAATTGCACAGACTATGAGCATACATGTCAACATATAAAATTTCAAGATACAAGATATAAAACACTTATCAGAAAAAAACAGGGTTTGATGCAACTGCTGAGAGGGGTGCTCGTTTCCACCCAACCATAGGATCAGTGACTCCGAATGGATTTACCACTAGCCACCCCCGAGCTAGACCACGATGCTTGAGACTCTCTATCTCAGTTCTTCAGGGATCGAGAACAAAGGTTCCTCTCCTTCTTCTCTGCTATCGCTCACTCTGTATTTTGTTCCAAAGTTCTTTCGATCTCTTCCTGCGATCTCCTCCCTCGCGTCCCTTTTTCCACACCTTTTACCTGCCTTTTCTTCTCCGGCGAGGTTCCATGTGGTACGAATTCCCCTGCGGTGGTCAGGTTTGAGGCCTCCACGGATGGGTGGTTCACCCCCATCCCTCATTAACTCATGAGGATCCTCTTCACCTACCATCCTAGCGAGTAATTCATTTCGAGGCCAGCGAGCCGCTCTTGGTTCTCCGGGCCAATGAAGACCAAATACGGTTTGATTCAGTGGAAGTTAACGCCACCATTCCAGGTGCCTTCCACCACCTTTCTTCAGCCATCGTGGTCTCTTTTTCAGCACATACCCCTCTCAGCAGTCCTGTAGCATATATATATATATATATATATTCAAAATGTTAATTTACATTTTTCAAACTTGTATACTAAGGTCCATTCAGAATCACACATTCACATCTTTGATTTTTCCACATTTCTTGGCCAGCATAATTATTTTTACAGACTGGGGGAAACATGGTGTTACATCGACCTTGTTGTAAGTGATCATTGTATTCTCAATAAAAGAAATACTTTTCCTGTCCTGAAATATGATGTGTCGAATGTTTGAATTTGATTTATGTTTTATTATAACATATAACCCATGATTTATATATGAGATGCATGTTTTTATTTTCCTTTTTATCTGTTTGTGAATGCAGGCCAGCCTTGGGAGGAGGTTTGTAGTCAGTGGAGCTATCAAGCACGGGAGGATCATCACCGAACGTGGAGTAAAAGGTACAGTTACCTGATCCCTCTCACTTTGTCTTTCACATATGAGTCTGGGATATGTTTGGGGTAGTTAGAAAAGTAGGATACTTTTAGATGGTTGTGATCTGCCTACATTTTAAACCTTGGTGTAGCCATAGGGGGTTTTCCCCGCTAGCACCAAGAGTAATGCAGATCCCAACCTTTACTACAAGGTTGAGAATGGTTTCCTGTTGATCTTAGTCCTATATGTGGATGACTTGATTCTAACAGCAGATGAGAAGCTCATAGTTGGCTGCAAGAGGGAGCTCACTTCAGAGTTCGAGATGAAGGATCTAGGTCTAATGCATTATTTCTTGGGATTGGAAGTGTGGCAGAGACCAGATGAGATTTTCCTTAGTCGAGGAAAATATATTGTTGAGATCCTGCAGAGATTCAGGATAATGGACTGTGCATCCATGGCCACACCCATGATGACAAATTTGAAGCTCTTGAGTGATTCATCTTCAGATTTGGTGGATCCCACGATGTATAGATAGTTGATTGGATCCTTGATGTACCTAGTTAACACTAGGAAGGACATATATTTTGAAGTGAACACCTTGATTCAGTATACGGTTGAGCCTAGACATGTGCATTGGATAGAAACAAAACATGTGTTGAGGTAGCTACATGGTATAGTTGGATATGGATTGAGATATGTCTTGGATGAATATGTGAAACTGCAATATTAAACAAAATCTGACTAGGCAAGGAGTGCAGTGGACCTGGAAATCACATCAGGATGTTGCTTCAGTTTGGGATCAGGCATGATCTCGTGGTTGAGTACAAAGTAGACGT
>JASDQU011378053.1:0-13982 GCA_032191745.1 Picea mariana | reverse complement strand
ACGGAAGCATGCATATATGGAAGCTGCACATATACGGAAGCGCACATATACTGATGGCGCATATACAAAAGCACGCATATACAGAAGCGTGCATATATGGAAGCTGCGCATATACGGAAGCGCGCATATACAGAAGCTGCGCATATACGGAAGCGCGCATATACGAAAGGTGCATATACGGAAGGGCACATATACAAAAGCTGTGCATATATGGAGGCGTGCATATATGGAAGTTACGCATATATGGAAGGGCACATGTACTCACGGCGCATATACGGAAGCACGCATATACAGAAGCTGCGCATATACGAAAGCGTGCATATACAGAAGGTGCATATACGGAAGGGCACATATACGGAACCTGCGCATATACGGAAGTGTGCATATACGGAAGCTGCGGATATACGGAAGGACACATATACGAAAGGTGCATATACGGAAGCTGCGCATATATGGAAGCGTGCATATACGGAAGTGCGCATATACGGAAGGGTACATATATGGAAGCTATACAGAAGGGTACATATATGGAAGGTGCATATACGGAAGCGCACATATACGGAAGGCTATCCACCATCTAGCAGTCCAATTATTAGAAAGCTGCTGCATGGTGTATTAATTGAGCTATTGCATGCCCATCCTATGCCCGGAACATGCCTTCAATCAATCTGAATTTCCTCTCCTTTTCATGTACGTTTTTATGGTGCATGGTCCGGGCATGGGATGGGCATGCAACACCTAAATTAATACACCATGCAGCAGCTTCTTAATGATTGGACTGCTACATGGTGGATAGCCTTCCGTATATGCACGCTTCTGTATATGCGCAGCTTCCGTATATGCACGCTTCCGTATATGTGCGCTTCTGTATATGCACGCTTTTGTATATGTGCGCTTTCGTATATGCACCTTTCGTATATGCTCACTTTCGTATATGCACCAGCTTTCGTATATGCGTGCTTCTGTATATGCTTGCTTCGGTATATGCACCAGCTTTCGTATATTCGCACTTCCGTATATGCAGCTTCGGTAGATGCTCCCTTCCGTATATGCGCACTTCCGTATATACACGCTTTCGTATATGCGCAGCTTCCGTATATGCACCTTTCGTATATGTGCCCTTTCGTATATGCGCAGCTTCCGTATATGCACGCTTCCGTATATGCGCAGGTTCCGTATATGCACGCTTCCGTATATGCGCAGGTTCCGTATATGCACCTTCCGTATATGCGCAGCTTCCGTATATGCACACTTTCGTATATGTGTGCTTCTGTATATGCGTCGTCAGTATATGTGCCCTTCGTATATGTGCCCTTCCATATATGCGCAACTTCCGTATATGCACGCTTCCGTATATGCGCAGCTTCCGTATATGTGCCCTTCCATATATGTGCCTTCCGTATATGCGCGCTTTCGTATATGCACGCTTCCGTATATGCGTAGCTTCCGTATATGTGCGCTTCATTATATGCGCAGCTTGCGCATATGCACGCTTTCGTATATGCACGCTTTTGTATATGCACCGTCAGTATATGCGCGCTTTCGTATATGCACAACTTCCATATATGCACGCTTTCGTATATGTGTGCTTCCATATATGCACGCTTCCGTATATTCTCTCTTCCGTATATGCTCGCTTCCGTATATGCGCACTTCTGTATATGCGTCGTCAGTATATGCACAGCTTCCGTATATGCACCTTCCGTATATGCGCGCTTCCGTATATGCACCTTCCGTATATGCGCGCTTCCGTATATGCGTGCAGCTTCCGTATATGCACACTTCCGCATATGCACCTTCCATATATACACCCTTCCGTATATGCGCAGTTCTATATATGCACCTTTCGTATATGCACAGCTTCCGTATATGCACCTTTCGTATATGCACGCTTCCGTATATGCACAGCTTCTGTATATGCACACTTCCGTATATGCGTGCGTCCGTATATGCACCAACTTCCATATATGCATGCTTCGGTATATGCACGCTTCGGTATATGCACAGCTTCCGTATATGTGCCCTTCCGTATATGCGCAGCTTCTGTATATGCATGCTTCCATATATGCACCTTCCATATATGCACAGCTTCCATATATGCGCGCTTCCGTATATGCACCCTTCCGTATATGCGCAGCTTCGATATATGCACCTTCCATATATTCACCCTTCCGTATATGCACGCTTCCATATATGCACCCTTCCGTATATGCACAGCTTCTGTATATGCACAGCTTCCATATATGCACACTTCCGTATATGCGTAGCTTCCGTATATGCACACTTCCGTATATGCGCGCTTCTGTATATGTGCCCTTCCGTATATGTACCTTCCATATATGCGTGGCTTCCGTATATGCACAGTTCCGTATATGCGCAGCTTCCGTATATGCACGCTTCCGTATGTGAAGCTTCCGTATATGCGCGCTTCCATATATGCGCAGCTTCCGTATATGTGCAGTTCTGTATATACACCTTCCGTATATGCGCAGCTTCCGTATATGCACGCTTCCGTATATGGACAACTTTCGTATATGCGCAGTTCTGTATATGCACCTTCCGTATATGCGTAGCTTCCATATATGCACCAACTTTTGTATATGCGTGCTTCCGTATATGCACCAAGTTTCGTATATGCGCGCTTCCGTATATGCGTGCTTCAGTATATGCGCGCTTCGGTATATGCACAGCTTCCGTATATGTGCCCTTCCGTATATGTGCAACTTTCGTATATGCACGCTTCCGTATATGCACCTTTCGTATATGTGCAGCTTCCGTATATGCGCGCTTTCGTATATGCACCCTTCCGTATATGCGCAGCTTCGGTATATGCACCTTCCATATATTCACCCTTCCGTATATGCACGCTTCCGTATATGCGCACTTCCGTATATGCGCGCGTCATCCCTATATGCAGCGCCCGTATATGCACACGTCCGTATATGCGCGCTTCCATATATGCAACAGCTTCCGTATATGCGTGCTTCCGTATATGCACCAGCTTCCATATATGCACATTTCGTATATGTGCCCTTCCATATATGCACACTTCTGTATATGCGTAGCTTCCGTATATACACGCTTCCGTATATGCAACAACTTCCGTATATGCACCAGCTTCTGTACATGCGTGCTTCCGTATATGCACCCTTCCATATATGCACGCTTCCATATATGCAGCAGCTTCCGTATATGCACCAGCTTCCGTACATGCGTGCTTTCGTATATGCACCTTCCGTATATGCACGTTTCCGTATATGCACCTTCCGTATATGCGCAGCTTCCATATATGCACCTTTCGTATATGTGCCCTTCCGTATATGCATGCTTCCGTATATGTGCAGCTTTCGTATATGCAAGCTTCCGTATATGCGCAGCTTCCGTATATGTGCCCTTCCGTATATGCACAGCTTCCGTATATGCGCAGCTTCCATATATGCGAGCTTCTGTATATGCACAGCTTCTGTATATGCGCATTTCCGTATATGCGCCATCAGTATATGTGCCCTTCCGTATATGCGCGCTTCTGTATATGCACGCTTCTGTATATGCGAACTTCTGTATATGCATGCTTCTGTATATGCTTCATCCGTATATGCATTGAGTAGATGCAGATATACCCCTTACCCGCAAAGCTAGCTCAGGATTTACCTTTCAGGACCTTCGCAGAGCGAAAAATAAGGTCCTTTCAGGACTTAAGAATGGCCTATAACGAAGTATACACCGAACAACTTTTATTTATGGGCTAAAGTATTGGTGGAATAGAAAGAGATATCTGTCTTAGGGGTAACCTCACTAACTCATCTAACGACTGCCTTAGTTCATGTGATAAGGATAAGAATATGAAAGGAGAGGACACAGTAAGATAAATCTTTCAAGTCTCTATTTGGTAAGTATTGAAATAGACTCTGAATTAAAGAAGGCTTTG
Source organism: Picea mariana (assembly GCA_032191745.1). Classification (NCBI taxonomy): domain Eukaryota; kingdom Viridiplantae; phylum Streptophyta; class Pinopsida; order Pinales; family Pinaceae; genus Picea; species Picea mariana. The sequence continues at coordinate 10,054 of JASDQU011378053.1, read as the reverse complement.
TAAGGCAGGCCACCCTATAAGCTCGTATTTGGTAACTAGAGATAGAATCAATAATATAGAGCGTGTATTCGATAACCAGGGTGGGTGAATCCTCATAGATATCAGGTGCCCACATATATAGAGTCGAGAGAGATATGGAGTCCAAGGGGGAGGGGGGTTTTCTTCGAGGCTCGGGAGAATAGGGGGTTTAGGGCATAGCATTTACCCCATCTCAGATAGCCAATGGGTCTCCCCATTAGTAATGGTCCTTAAGAAAAATGGTAAATGGAAAATATGCGTGGATTATCGAGAATTAAATAAGTCAACGCAGGAAGATCATTTTCCTTTGCCATTTATTGATCAAGTTCTGGACACATTGGCTGGAAAAAAGTTTTTTTCTTTTCTAGATGGGCTTAGTGGGTATAACCAGATCCAGATAGCTCCTGAAGATCAGGATAAAACCGCTTTCACATGTCCCTGGGGAACATTCGCATATCGGGTCCTTCCTTTTGGCCTGTGTAATGCTCCTGCAACATTCCAGAGGGCAATTTTGGGAATCTTCTCTGATTTGATAAATGACAGTGTTGAAATCTATATGGATGACTTTACTCCATATGGGGATTCATTTCTTGAAGGGCTGAAAAATTTAGAAAAAGTTCTTGAAAGGTGTATACAAGCACATGTCTCGCTCAGTACGGAAAAATGCCATATGATGATGGAAGAGGGAATTGTTTTGGGACATTTGCTCTCAGCTGAAGGAATCCGAATGGACCCATCAAAGACAAAGGTAATTCAGTATTTCCCGACACCCAAAACACCCACGCAGGTACGCAGCTTTATTGGTTGTGCTGGTTATTATAGGCATTTTATAGAAAATTTTGCTAAAGTAGCACATCCACTTTTTCAATTGCTAACAAAAGATTCAGATTTTGTGTGGACAAAGGACTGTGATGCAGCCTTTATGAGAATTAAGGAATTGGTTTGTAGCGCTCCAATCCTTAGAGGGTCGGACTGGGCATTACCTTTCCATATTCACACGGATGCTTCCCAAACAACGATTGGTGTAGTATTAGGATAGCAAGAGGACAAAATACCATACGCTGTTTACTATGTTAGTAAGAATTTGGCTCCTCCTGAATTAAACTACATAGTGATTGAGAAAGAGTTCCTTGCTGTCATTTACACCATCAATAAATTATGGCACTACATTACCGGGTATCCTACCTTTGTGCATACTGATCATGCAGCTATCAGGTATTTAATGAATAAACCTATTACCCCTGGTCATATCACAAGATGGCTCTTGCTACTATAGGAATTTGATATTACTATAGTAGATAAACCAGGGAAGGATAATGTGGTTGCAGATTTCTTATCTAGGATAGAACATGAGGGTAAGGACACACCAATTGAAGCTAATTTTCCAGATGAACATCTTTTTGCAATATCTGCTAACACTCTGTGGTATGCAGATATTGCTAATTATCTTGCTTCAGGGAAGGTGCCTCGTCATCACCATGGAGTCGATGGAGGAGGATAACCAGAATGAAGAAGAGGTCGTGACCACCTCGACCATAGAACTCATGGAAGAAGTGCTGAGAAAACTAGGGCGTGAGGTTGGTTCTGAACCACAAGAACCAGCGTCGACCTCAGGACCGGATATTGAAGATCCTTGCCACTTCTCCTTTTTCTTCTTTATTCCAGGAGGAGCAAGGCGAACTCGTTCCCTTCAGTGCACAGAAGAAGATCTCGTCATTCCTCCAATTTTATCACAAAAGCCACAACCATGTGGGGTGGATGATACTCAAACAGACACATTAGTAAGAGAGCATCTCGCAAGGGCACCACTGGTCGTGGTGAGTGCACAACAAGAGGAAATAGTTGTAGGTGAAGAGGAGGGACCAAGTGAAGCGGTCTCGACGAATGAGCCAATGAAAGAGCCAGGCGAGAAGGTCCTAAGACTCCCAGTCAAACAAAAACATCAGCTAAAGTTTAAAGAGACAATGCGGGTTAAGATGGAGGTCAGGAAACTAAGGAAATAGGTATACAAAATGCAGGAGCGGATGAAGAAATACAAGCAGCAAGATAGAAAGTCCAAGGCCATAGGAGTAGAAACAGAGACTCGGATGGACCAGGTGGCCATAATCTCTGCTGCTACTCAAACAAACCCGGTCGAGCGATTGTTTGAAGATCGTGAGCATGCCTTAACGGTCGAAGTGCAGACTTGGAAATCTACTATGACTCAATATCAAAACGAGGTCAGAAGAACTCAGGAATGAGCCTCCACAACTATTTTTGAATATGTGGAGCATATAGACATCATGAGACTAAGGCATGCGAAGCAGCAACTCAAGATGGAGCAGCTGGAAAAGTAAGTGGCAGAGATGAAAACTAATAAGGAGCAGATGTTTAATTTGGCGCAAGAGGTGATGGCATGTCGCCCCCCTGCTTCTTGTTATTCTTTATTCTTACATGAACGTTTTCTTTTATTCTGCATGGAGAGCATAAAAAATGAGATTAGTTATAAAATAGAAAATGGTGTACAATTCCTCTGAATAATGAGGCACCACGACGTGCCAACTTAGCATTTGATGTGTGAATTTTACCTACATGGATATCTGTTGCGCCTAGCTAGAGAATTCAATCCGGTCCCATATGTGGGAGACATTCATTTAAGGGCCCTCACCTCTTACACTTTCAACCAGATCAACTAGCAGAAGGCTTTTAATACATTTGAATCTAATCAAGTTACAAAGTTGTTTATAGTAAGAGGAGAACCTGAAAGGTCAGTCACCATGTTCACTAAACACAACACCTTTTTGGGAATTGAGGTGAACAGAGACAGAATGTTGAGGACACAAAATTGGTGCCTTGATCTCTGTGTTAAGAAAATAGTCACATTTCATGAAGAGGCTCTTGATTGCTGTCAGAAAAGGTGGATGATGACACCTACAGCTGTCTGGAACAGGGAACCTTTTGGGGCACCAAATTTTGCACGAGTTCTCCTTTCACCTTTCAAATGGTTTTAAAGTTCCAGGGACAGAGATGGCCGAAGAATATGATCTCTCCCATTTTCAAGAAGCCAACAGTCAGCGAAATCCAGACCCATGGAGGCGGTGAACTGCATGAGGGCATGCAAAAGGCTACTTGCGGGGAGATGTTGGGCACCAAATAGAGCTATCTTTCAGCTGCATTTCCATTACCTTTTTTACCTTTTTGCACTTATTTACCTATGTTTACTATGCTAAACCTGTAAGGTAAATACCCTTGCCTTGTCTATTGGAATATTTTATTAATGAAATACAGTCGTGGAGTTTTGCCTATTCACAGCACTAAAACCAATGTTTGACCGCAACTTCTGGAGAACAGGACCAAGGCTTCATCCCGCAGCAAATCCCACAACAACAACCAAACCATAAGGAGGTCGCGCAGCTAGAGTCGCAGATCCCTGAACCATCCTGGGCATCTCGCTGATCTTGTCTATCTGGTACTGGTGTCGTTCCAACTAATGTATATTTTTGGGGATATAGTTACCATGTTTTGGGGAAAGAGGTTGTTCTCCCTCTCGATCTATAAAAGACAGTTTATGATGGCTATGCGAGTAGCGGTGGACAACAATATTGTCCAAATTCACTGCAACATTGTATGGAAAAATTTGAGGAAAAATGTACTGTGACAGGCCTATTTAAGTAAACATTTAAGGTTGTGAGGCCTGTTTAAGGGCCTCACGCTATGCAAACATTTAAGTTTTCATGCCTATTTAAGGGCCTCACCTTGTGTAAACATTTAAGATGTCAGGCCTATTCAAGTACCTCAAAAAGAGTGTCAATGCTCAAAACTTTTGGTATGTAAACATTTCAATAAAAATAGAAATAATAAAAACATTAAAAAAGAGCGTAGATGCTCAAAACTTTGGGTATGTAAACATTTCAATACAAATAAAAAAATTAAAAAAAGCTTCGACGCTCAAAAGTTTGGATATCTAAACATTTCAAACATTGGGAATAACGAAGGGAAATAAGACTTCGAATCTATTCTCCAATGAGATGATGACATATAAGGTTTTTTTATTATATAAAAAATAATGTTTTTAGTTCTATAGGTCGAACAATAGAAATGATGTCGAAATTTATATTCAAAAGACATATTAATATGAAGTCAACCAATTATCCATCACTATAATCCCTCTAGGCCTTCCAGTGGGACTAATAAGTGTATTTCATTTTTCATTTTCCTAACACTCTAAAAATGACAAATTTTAGAATATTTTAGAAATTAATTATACCTTAATTCTATTTAGTTATAAATTGATTTTTTTTATACATATTATTTAAATATGATAATTATTAATATTTAAAACAATAAAAATAATTTTTTATTTGAATAAATATTTATTTTTTCCAATTAAATTAATATTTCTCGATATATACTAAGCACAAATCTTTATACATTTAAATGTTTAATAAACTCAAAGTTAAAATTATTAATGTTTAAAATGCTACAAATATTATTTTTTCAATTAAGTTAATATTTGTGAACACAATTTTTTATACATTTTAAAAGCTTAATAAATTCACAATGGAAATGAATTTATGGATTTTAAAAAGTGAATAAAAGACATTACGAGTTTCCTCACGCAAAACCCAGACTTGTGGTTTTCCATGAATTTATTGATCTACTGTAGATTATCTATTCAAGGTCAAATATTACATAAGTCTTTCACATTCAGAGTCGACTGAAATACTGTAATCGGTATAATTTCCTCAAATGCTATAATCGGTATAATTTCCTCAAGACTTATTCAAAACGTTATAATTTTGTCTTTATTTTGAATTTTTTTATTAATTTTGTTTGGAATTTGGTAAAAAATTGTTGAATTCTTTTTTTATTAATTTTGTTTGGAATTTAATTAAAAATTGTTGAAATCTAAATTGGAGTTGTTAATTAAAATTTGGTAAAAATTAAAATGCAAATACTCCATAGTTTTTTTTGGTCATTGAATCTATTTATACATTTAAATTTAGGAAATTTTATCATTTCACCAAAAAGTTAATTGAAGTCTGGTAAAAAATTAAAATGCAAATACTCCAGCGATTTTTTGGGTGCTTGAATCTATTTATACATTTAAATTAATGAAATACTATCATTTCACCCCTAAAAAAAATTGTATAAGGACGATGTCACAGAAAAATATAACATTTAAACGATGTATTTCATCACGAAAACAATTCACTCAGCATGAAAAATGAGATACCGGAGCTTTTTAAGTTTGTTGGATTTGTCAAGAGTGCAAAACTTAATCATAAGAGGTCAAAAAAGCAAAACAAGATCTTTGTATTTGAGAAATATGTTCTTTTATTTATGAGGGGCAGATTTTTGACTGCAACATGAGACGAACCGTGCCTTGCTCTGGTAATAATAACAATGGTAAGTAGCCTCTATCGCTTTATTGGCTATTTCACATTATTGGTTATTTTGAACTATTTTGATGGAGATCAAGTGCCGCTGCCTAATTATTCTTAACAGCTAAGGTTGCTTCCTGGGTCTACACCAAATTGACTGCAGTATTTGTTATAATAACTGATGCGGTCATTAACTTGGTTGGTGTTTCCACCGTTGCATTCTATCCCTCCGTTGATTGCTTGAATGGTTGCCCCGAATCCCTGACCGGACGTAATAGCGGTGTGGCAATTGCTGTTCACATTCCAAAACCAGAGCGCAGTATTCCACGAGGTTAGGTCGTCCTGAGACACCAATCCATGGTTATTCAGCAGATCCGCGCCCAGATAAGTTCCATCTACACCATAGTTTGCATTTCTGCAAAGTTACTCCAAACAGTTAACGGTCACCAAGTATTCAAATTAAACATTAGATCAGAAAAGAATTCATAATTACTGGCTTATAAACCTATATACATACCCTGTGAGTTGTAAGGGGCCACGGCCGTAGTATTGCTGTTCGGATGTGCATGGATATTGTGTATTGCTGGAATCGCAATATTCTCTCTTGGCTGTCTCCTCCACGTAGCACAGATCTGTCAATCAGTTAGAGACCATATTTGTCAATGTATATAAACAACCAATTCTAAACTCAAATCTTCAATCTATAGATTCATAGTTTATGTGAAAATAATATTAGATACATACCCCTTGTCTCGTGAGCAACGTTGGCGTAGAAAGCAGCAATTTCTCTCTTGTTGTCATCGGAGGTCCCTATTGTGCCAAAGCTAGAAAATGAATTGGCCGCATTAATGAAGTCAGTGTATGTATAGAAGGTCTTTCCTGGCAGCAGATAAAATTCCATTGAAGAAATCTTGGGTTGCATTATCCCCAACAGCTCCACGGCAGATGGAAAGAGCAGAAAGGGCAAGAGCAAGCCAGAGAATGATAACGCTCACAAGGAGATCAGTTGCCATTATTGGCGAGTACTGTATAAACACTGTTGCTAACACTGTCACAGGCACAGAATTGTGGCGCTCTGCTCCATTGTGATGAGAAGAGAATTGGAAGCGCTAGTTTAAATTTGAAATTTGAAATTTTTTCCCTGAAGCGCGCTAGTTTAAATTTTAAATTTCAAATTTTCAAATGCAGCATGATGGTGGTTGTTGGAAGTTTATGAGTTGTCCTAGCAAGTCAGTTCGGCCATTAATTCTATGTACTTTAATTCGCAGCAGCGGGTATGGGAGGCAAAACGAAAATTTAAATGGATGCGGAATGGTTCAGGAAGGTACCTGCAGCCTTAATGGCTTAGATGTACAATGTCCATGTCAACCTGATCGCTGACGGTTAATCGGTTAGAGTTGTTGAGTTATGAACGCGCCGTAAAATAAAATGCGGGATCAGAGTTTTATGGTGTATGGTCTTGGCATGGGATGGGCATGCAGCAGCTCAATTAATACACCATGCAGCAGCTTCTCAATGATTTGAATTGAACTATTAACATTTATATTTTTTTAATAACCGATAAAGTTATTATAAGAAATTCTCTTCTACCCGCCGGATTCAACAGCCCTTATTAATGTGAAAATCGTGCAAGTAGTAGCCAACGTACTAAAATCAGAAAGCAAAAAGAATTTAGAATCACCCAGAATGCCTATCAACGTGGCAATATTCTTTTTTTCCACGAGAAAAAAATGCTCTTTTATATTCATAAGGATATAAGTTTATACAAAGCTTTCATATCTGCCTGATGTCTTTCAAAGATGAAAGAACTAGAATACTTGGCCGGCTAAACAAAACAACATTCATTCACCACTCTACATCACACAATGACAGCTTGCGCAGAAAAACTGAAAATAACACTCATATCATTAACTTGGTGGCTGGTCCTGCGTTGCCATCCTCCCATATAGTAAAACAAATTTGGCCTGGAGGAAGATGCAACGCTCTTTTTGAAAGGGAATCCGCCTCACGGTTTTCATCTCGATATATGTGAGTGAAAGAGAGCATTCTGAACTGGCGAGCAGTTTCTTTGGTTCTCAATTTCCAACACTCAAGTGCTGCCACCTTGAAATCAACCAATCCGTTCAGCCAGTCAATGGTAGTTTTTGAGTCTCCAAGAAGCAGCAGCTCATCGGTGTGGCGACAAGCTAGCGTGAGAGAGACCCATGCACCAAGAAGTTTCGCCTTCATATTTGAACCCTGACCTCCGTTTAGTGTCCAACGAATGCAAGTATGGGTATTCAGGACAATTTTGCCGCTAGCTCCACAAAGAGCTCCACCCTGCCGTGATGCTCCATCGAACCAAGCCATTGCTTTGTCAAAAGGGATAATCAGATTGTGTTTCAGGGAGGGCAGCTTCACGCTGGTTTTGCCAGAGACAGTCTCCTCAACCAGTAGACTATGAAACACGAACTGTGCAGATGGGGGAATCTCATTAAAAAGCGCCACATTCCTGGCTTTCCAAACTTGCCAGCAAAGATGAATCGGGAGCAAAGAATGGAATTTATTTGAGCGATGCCAGTTCTGGAAGCATTCATGAACACTGGCGCCCGACCAAGTAGAGTAAAGTGTTAACTTTGATGCAAGTAGCGCCCAGACTGCGCGGAGGAAAGAGCACTGAGTGAAAACGTGGAGAACAGATTCGCTGGAGCACTTGCATAGTATGCAACGATTCGGTCCAATCCAGCCACGAGATTGTAGTTTGTCCCAAAAAAGCAACTTGTTTTCTAAAAGGAGCCAAGAAAACAATTTTTTCTTCAAAGAGCAGTTGCCCTGCCATATTTTCTGCCTCCAGCTAGCAATGGGAGGGAACCCACCGTTTGCAATCAGAGCGAGGTAGACATTTTTTGGAGAGAGTAAGCCTGAACGGTCTCCGCCCGTCCATAAGAGAGAGTCCGACCCATCAATTAAGCCAACCCCTGCTTCCTTCAGATGCTGTATGAAACCATCCCATTCTATGGTGAACTCAGCATCCAGATGGAGATCCGCGCTTTTCAGCCAGGTAACCCCTAGCAGACCACCACTATTCATCGCGCAGCACTGATTTAAGAAGAGTAGACTTTTTTCTTGAATATGCTTGAGGAGAGGGGGAGAGAGAAAGGCTTTTCTTCCCAGGCCCAGGATGCAGTCCCTGCCCACTTGAATCAAGAGTCCATTCCCTGGATTCCACGAAATCCATTGTAGGATGATTGGAAGTGTGGAGGAGAGATGTTTCCAGGTCTGTGAACCAGAAGAAGGGTGCTCAAGGGAAAATCTGAGCCAAATGTGGACTGGAAGTTGATGAAGATATTTTGCTTTTATAACTCTACTCCACAGACCAGTTTTTGTTAAAATTCTCCAAAATGTGCTAGCCGAGAGTGCTTTATGAAATAGTGGCAGATTCTTTAGTCCCCAACCTCCCATCGACTTTGGTCTAGATAAGACCTCCCATCTGCAAAGGTGATAACCAGGGTGCTTTTTACTTCCAGACCAGAGGAAGGTAAAGATGAGCTGCCGAAGGGTCTTCAAAACAGAGACTGGAATATGGGCTAAGGACATCCAAAAAACCAGAAGAATTTCCAAGAAAGCTTTAATCAGAACAAACCTACCACCCATGGAGAGCAATCTGTTTCTCCAGTTGTGTACTTTGCATCCAAATTTGTCTATCAGCTAGGTCCAGTCTTTTTTTGAAAAGGAGGAGGACTTTAAAAAGAAACCCAAATAAGAAAAACCCTTCGAAAGTGCTATAGAGTCTATGTCGAACATCTCCTTTAGTTCTGTTAACAAAGAGTCCTGTGTAGTTGTGGAAAGGAAGACGGATTTGTGAACATTGATTTCCAGCCCTGAAACAACACAAAAGTTATTCAAGATAGAATGTATAATTGTCCATTCAGCTAGTTTGGCATTAGTCAAGATCAGCACATCGTCAACAAAAAGGATATGCAAGATAAAAGTCAGTCCCGCAACTTTTATCCCCTTCAAAAGGCCTTCCACTTGGCTGTTCTTGAGTAGGATGCTAAGCCCTTCTAGAATCAAAATGAATAGTAAAGGGGAGAGAGGGCATCCCTGGCGAAGTCCTCTCTCACAGTGAAAAACTTTTGTTGGTTCACCATTGATCAGAAAAGCAAAGGAGGCTGATGAGATACAGCCCAAAATCCAATTAGTAGTAATGATGCCGAAACCACATTGAATGAGAATGAGATGCAGGAAGTTCCAATTTATGCAATCAAAGGCTTTTTTTAGGTCCATCTTTAGCATAATGGCTTTTTGCTTTTTTCTCTTAATGTTGTGAATGCATTCTTGAGCCACTCCTACGACGTCCAGTATTTGTCTCCCTTTTAGGAAGCCCATCTGCTCCTCAGATAATGCACGAGAGAGGAAAGGTTGAAGTCTTCTAGCTATAATTTTTGAGATTATTTTGTAGCAAAGATTGCAGAGTGAAATGGGGCGAAAATCATTAAACTGCTCTGGGAGATTTGTCTTGGGAATCAAAACTATGAAGGTGCTACTTATCTTGGGACTTACTCTTCCTCTGATTCGTGCATCTTCGACCACATTCAGGAGATCCTGCCCCATAAGTTCGAAAAAATGGAGATAGAGCTCAACCGTCCAGCCATCAGGTTTGGGACTTTTTTCTTTCTTGAGACCTTTTATGA